>JAQFZQ010002676.1:0-12977 GCA_034696005.1 Glomeris marginata | reverse complement strand
TGCCCCTGTTGTCGATTTTTAAAAGCCAAAAGACCAACGTGCCCCTGAGCCAACTAACCCCGGTCTCCCCTACTATATAGCGAATTTGTATCAGCAATTTGTTTGTATATCGTTTCTTGCGAACAAATTATAGAGTTTTTACTAATGCTGCATGCTGCCTCATCGAAACCGACAAAATTGTAAAGCTGTTATTATTGGAGCAGGTTGTACATAGTGTTAAAGCCGAAATACATAATTTTATTGCAACTGACATTTTGAGTTGAGAACTCGCATTGATTTTTGTGGCAACATATTTTCATGAAAAATTGATGGATTTCATTGAGAATTAATGTACTACTCGATGTATGTGCATTCCACGGTGAGGGATTTGTGATATTTAAGAATTCTTGTCAAACATTATTTCTCAACATTTTAAACTGTACAAGGCAATAACAGCACATTATATTACTCTGGATTTTAACACGGTCGTTCATCTTGTTACGTTGAGTGGATGTGGAAAATCCGTTTCTGTCTCCTTCAATCAGCATTTTAATGATCCCACAGTAAGCAGTAGTATTGACATGTGCTATGCAACTGAAACATACGACACCTAACCTGATGTGACTTTTTATGGCCTCAAGCTCCTATTACGTAATCGGTGCTAGAAAAATTCGCGAACACTTTTTAAATTACTACTTTCCGCAGTCTACTCTAATATGATTTTCCTCCTGTAAACTGTGGAAACCTGTCTTTAAAATGTTTAAGCTCATAAATGCTACCAATCTAAAAACAAATCGGTATACATCTTGGAATGCCTGGATCTCCTCCTTACATATAGCATAATAGCTGCTCGTGATTAGCTTAATTTAGGCATGTCATAGCTTCATGATGAACTGACACAGCTTTGTAATGTACCCAGAAACTTAACCTATACAAGAGCAACCATGAAGAAAGCAAATATTGCTACGGAATCTCTGTGTAAATTATTAAAAACGTTAGTATCTCTTAAAGCTATACAAGATTCGCCTGCTAGAAGGTCGGCTAGCATTGGTGAACCTCCTAACTTAATTACCCCATCGAACTTGAAGTGCTTAATAACCTTATTTGCTAATTTCCATAGTGATTTTGTTGAAACAACTTGCTTTCTTAATGGTATTTCTTCGTGTTCCTTACAAAACCGTAGCAATAAATTATTAATTACCCCACATTATCACCGGTTGCAATTATCTGCAATAATCTTACACAACCGTGTCAGCTCATCTATAACATATTATTGCTGAATATCGTCTATCTTTATTGCATTTTAAAAATTGCCCAATAAAATTGGTAGGTTTAACTTTCATCAATCGAATCCAATCCTCTTACAATTTTGTTACACTCTGTATGTAGTTAGGTATCTGAATTTCACCAGTGTTGATTTAACGTGGTGATGTAGTAGTGAGTTGACAATATTTCCTACGCGGAGTATCAACGAGGAAAAGTAGTGGAAAGGAGATCGTTACTTTGTATGACGTAGGAAAGCGTCATAAAAACGCAGAAGAGGAACTTTTGCAACACCTAGAACCTATTTGCGACACCAGATTGCCCTACTCTGAAACATTTTATTACGAACGACTCCATTATCATGTGTTACGGTGTACAGTAGATGATATCGCTGGTGTTAACTGCAGATAGACATTTTTAAATAGAGATGTTACCAATCCGGAAACGTCAATGAGTTTATACGCAAGGCGAGAGAATAATTTGGGTGATTACGAAATAATTGTAATTGGCAAAAGCGACCCCTGAGAGTTGGGCTTCCTCGGATGTTGGTGCTAGTACCTGAAGCCGTCATAAAAGGGGTGCCAATCGACTATAAAACATAATCACCCTACTAGAATGATGATGCCTGATGGCAGTTTGCGTGACAAGGCCTACATCGGGCATAATTATTGGGGACTGGAATCGGGTCGAAACTGCCAAGACTGTTTTTAATTGAATAATATTTAGCCTGACCTGTAGCGCCAGCTACCAGACATTTGACAAAACGGGCTCGGTCGTCGTATGTATGTACATGGGGACTCAACTATGTTTAATGGGTCGTATTATTTGGACAACTGGGCAATTATTTGCAACTGGCCTAGTACTTGGCAGATTGTGTCGCTAAAATTCATTGCAGCTGCTGTGTCATAAAACGCAGGTTACACGTATTATCCTCGAGTTCGTACAACGCCCTATGATCATTTCACATTTTCCGAAAGAGCTTTTCCCTGCACACGTCGCGAGAATGAACTGCATGCACAATTTTGCGGTGATACCTACTCTATGGGACCGATATGCAGGGTGCTACAGGTAGCCTCGCTTATAATCAACTCAAATTACATACCTCGTTTCATTAAACTTGAATATTGGAAACCTCTTCTATGCTAGCAACTGATTATCTCCTGAAACCTGTTTTGGGACACCTGATACTGTCAACTGGAAGGTCAATTGACAAATGTACAGTAGAGTATCCTTTGATTTGGAGGGTGAAATGTGGCATAGTTGGGATTTAACAAACCAAGTTATTGATTTTTAACAAAATAAACATTGCCATCATATGTAATGGGTATTTGTATACACTTATTATTGTTGCCTCTTATATCAAAAAATTTCCTTTTAGTGGGAGGGGGAGGGTTCTTCAAGAAATGAAATCAAAACCCTCGGTGCCTTCGAGTTGTCTATAAGCGAGGTTTTCTGCAGTTGCTGGGCGGATAATTTGTGATCTGCCAGTAACTTTCAACATTTCTAATGGTAATGTTTGGTGGGGAATTAAAACCGGATTTCTGCATACGTCATGCTCATCATTCTGAACGCCTTTGTGCAGTTGAGTGGAACGAACGTCAATGATAAAATAAAATTCAATTTGAGGGCAGTAAGTTTGTTCGCATTTTTGTGCAGTTGTAACACGCATGCAGGCGGCTGAAAATCTAACCAATTCCTATGCATCACGCTGCATCTATTCAGAGCATTTCTTTTATCGTAATGCGTTTTGCAAATCTTTAAAAACATGGGGCTGCATTTTCCACACGTGTCTTGCAATATTACAATGAAGGAACATCAGTGGTGCTGCAAGAAATTTTGCTGCGCTTGGCACATTCACTTTTTTGTTGACATTTCACTCTTTTGTGTGAATTCTCACTGCTATTGTGACCAAAAACTCGGTGGGAGTAATGGCAATCAACATTTAAATTAGCCGCATTTCATGAAGCATTTATTATTACCCAAGTACAACAAAATAAAACAAGTTATTATATTTTACTGTATAGTTAAATATGCATACTATGTATTAGAAATGTTTTATTATTGGTATATTTTAACTTGGTGGTGAGAATCCTAGCTGATAAAGCCATGATATTTGAAAACCAATAGTGTCAAATATAATTAATGGTTGCATCAAAACAATTTCAAATACCACAGCAACATGAAATTTTCAGCTGTTATTGGCGTCATATGTGCAATTACTGCTTTCTTAAAGTCTATGTAAAGATGAAAGGTGTCTCAAGCTACGGATACAGTAGGTACTGTATGTAATCACTTTCTGGTGTTCAACTCTTGTTTTGGCGTTAATGACGGGTAATAATAGGGCATTATTATTCCTCACATGAGGTAGTTGGTATAGTAGTTATTAAAAAAGTGAATTTGATGGGGAAAGGTTGCGCATTTGCCCAGGGCAAGTCGCCTGGGAATCCAGAAAATCGCTTTTCGTCTAGAACGTTAATTATATTGACGTTGCATGGCGTGGCAAGTGTATGCTTTTTATGTGGAAAATGAAGGGAGAATTGTTGCTATAAAAACATTAAATATTTCATTAGGAAAGTAACGTAATTTATGTTTAAACTTGAGTCTTGCGACGTTGTCAAACATCTTTGCTCGAGTCCCTTCACGTTTGAACAGCATGCAATTTTGAAACTGTACACGCAAAACTGATATTTCAATTGCAAAGGTGGAACCGCAGCAGATCAAATTCGGAAATTCGCAAGCCATGGCTGCTTTTGGGAATTTACAGCAGTGTAATTTTCATAGATTTGCATACGAGATGTATGCTGGCAACGAAAAGCTTTCTCTTTTTGATACAAATGGCTTCTTACGTTGTCTCGTCTAACTATTTTCCCTTCGCCTGATTAAATTACAGCTGGCAAGCTCAAAACGCATGTGCCTTATTTACTCGATTAATTCCTTTGGCATAGACTTGGGTGAAATGCAACTCTTTTTTTTTTCGGTTTCTTCTTCTTCAGGATTGCGAATTGGGAATGAATGTATAGTCATTGCTTTAGTGCTGTTAATCAATGCTTGTGTAAGCACTGAACTGATGTATTCCACCAACCAGGAGGTTATATAATTAGCATACTTTTATTCGGAACATGAGGAACTGATTTTGGCAGTATTTACAGAAGCTATATTGGCATAAACCATTCGTTGTTGATATAATCCGTTTAAATATTAAGTTAGGGAAGCGTGGATAACCCTCAATTGACTTCCTTCCCTGCATGGCCTGAATGGCTGAATATAGGAAATAGAGATATGACTTTGGGCTTCTACTTACAAGTTCTATTACTTTTACGGAAAAATGTGAGGATTTCATGATTTTGATAAACACGTTTTTACCTTATACACTGTAGGTGAAAGTTTGGTTTTATACACAAGTTTATGTCGTGTAGTTTGACAAAAAAATTCAAAGGTGAGCTGCGTTTAGATGAAAACTTGCTTGAAATTTTGCCGGTGGTCAGAATCTGAGTATAGGAGTGCACGTCTTTTCTCAGATCCCACATCTGCATAAGAGCATCAATTCCGTAGTTCTATATGCTGTCAGAGAAACGCATTTTGAAAATTTATGTTCAATATTTTTCCAATAACCTCGCGGAACTGAGCTAGTTCGCCATACTGGGAAATATCGTTGAAAACGAATTTCTGCCTTTTTGTTTTTGCATTAACTGTGATGCAGTTTCAGGCCGCGATATTATTTCGGGAGATGTTATTGGGGAATGTTATAAAATATTCGCCTTGAGGACAGTTTGAGCGGCAGCTTCAATATGATTGGATTCTAGCTGAAAAATTGACGGTCTGGCGGGAAGAAATAGAAGTAAATGGCGCTGGGGACACGGTAGAAAATTGAATCGAAACGATGGGCCAATCAGGTTGTTGCGGCCGCAGGTGCGCTCCTTGCCACCATCAGCATTTGTCACTGGTGGACGGTGACGAAAGTGGCATCTATGGCGCACCGAACGCTCCGTTTTATGCATTCTCCGACTGCAACATTTCAGGGCTGTGAAGGTTTTTTGTTGCCGGTGATTGCCTTTATGCGCTGCATTGCCTGTCAACTCGCCTTGTTTCAGTTGTACGTGATGTGTGTGCCTGACATGTGCAACAAACTTTGACTATACTCTGCTTGCGGACAGATTTCTGCACAGCTCCTCTTCTTCCTCCTCCTCCTCCTCCTCCTCCTCCTCCTCCTCCTCCTCTTCCTCGTACTTGGCTCGCATCAATGATTCACATGTGCGAGCTTTTAGAGATGTGTATCTCGGAAATTACGCACAATCCTCCCATATACAGCAGTGACAGTAAAAATTTCACGACCAAGCATCTGTCCCAATGGCGTTACTCTTCCCTCTATCTCTCTCTCTCTCTCCTTTATATTTTATTTGCAGCACCAGTTCACAGGGTCCAGTTTACTGCCTGAATCATTGACAGTTTTGCAAATTTCATTTCCCAACTTCCGAAAATACGACACAAAATAAGTTCCTTCTGTATGGCAGGCACCAAGTCCCTCGACACAATGTCCCTCAACTGCTATCTGTAGTACTGTATATACACGTATAGCAGTTGAGGGGCACTAAAACTGCTATCTGGGGCTGATTTAATGGATTACAATCTTGAGCATATGGAAGATGTCCAGAAGAAAATGGGCGAATGAAAGTTGTGCGCAGAATGAAGTGGCAGCCTATACATATGTGTTTTATACCGACCATGTGAAAAGCAGACAATCTGCCGATTATACAAAGGGATGGAGTTATATGAAGCACAGAGTAGAATATTTTTGAACTATAACGTAGAAACATCATAAACGAGTACCGTTTAACCCACAGAATGGAAGCCACAACCATATTACCAATTAATTGTATTCTGCATCTGGATTATTTAAATTGATGTACAAACAACACTGCATGCAGTTTATTGAATGTCGCATTCTAATTAGTTGGTGTGTGTGTGGGAAATAGGATTTCCGATGAAACTATGCATGAATCGCAACCACATTCGCAAATAGCTGACTGATGCGAGCGCCTCGAATAACGGATAATAATGCAACATGTCATCCACGTTTTAATTAGGTAATTGCGATTGGAGGAGAGAAAACGTCGATGGAGCTGCTCATAAACGTGATTACAACAAGCTTGGCACAATGCGAGCTGAAATGGGTTTATGATGTCAGTCAATGATAATTTACAGCTTAAAAACTCTATATCCTATGCATACATTCTTTCTCTTAATGCTCCAAATCTCTGCTGCCGTCAATAATGCCAGTTTCCCTAGGATGTGCATGACAATTGCAAGATATCTGCGTACCGATAACGCTTATCAAACCCGGTTTTGCATTTCATTCCCGATAAACTCTGAAACTGCTTGCCACCAGCCGTTCGTATGTATAACAGTGTTTATTTTGGCATACATTACAGGGAGATTCTTTGAAACCCGAACCCTCCGATCCTCCCGGTCATTTTGGACAGGCTTGGATAAGAGCTTTTTTGTTTTTATATGTGTATATGGATCTCGTGAATAATCAGGAAACCAAACCGTTATAGTTTCAGGACCCTATAGCGTAAATTACAAAGTTAATTGCAGTGTTCTATAGCTATCGGCATGAGAGTCGGATTCCCCCACCTGGTCGGCCCAGTTCAGGAATCGTGCAGGCACCCTTAGATTGTAGCATACGTCATAATCTCGGCGTGTGGAGTCTCGACTCTCCTGCAGACTGCTATAGAGCACCTTGTATTTGGCATAATACCAAGTTTCGCCAACTTGTAAATAATATTCAAATTAATATGATTTTTTAAAATGTTGATTGGTAGCAGCAGGTACGCTATTTCTAACCCATGCGGGTAAGCAAAGGGGAAAAAGGGTGATGAGCCTATAGTGTGAATGCATGTTCATTGCTGTTTGCTGGTTTAGTCAAAGTTTTATGCATGCTGTACATTTTTTTTTGCAGAAATGCTTTACACTGTGTACGACATTTGTGTGAAAATAGCAAACGTATACAAAAGCAAAAAAATGTGTTATCCAATATAAAGTGGGAGGTGGAATTGGGATTGGGTTTCAAAGAATCACCCTGTATATATTTGTATGTGTACACTGCATTTGAGAAAATCCTGAAGGACTCGGTTCCAATCCCTCGTGGAAATCTTTTGAATGTATATGTTCAACTCTGCATACAGCATTTTCCTATTGTTGTAAAGCACTGCCTTTGAATTTGAATTTGTAAGATATTTATTTATTCAGTGTTGTCATTGAACTCCAACGCAAAATCTCGTTTTAGTATATAAATATGCCTTTGAAGCTGGTTTTCATTCCTGTCCGCATTTTGAAAGTCCAGGTATCCTACCAATTTCAGATTGTCTCTTCCTGTCTTCAAATATATCTTCAAAAATATTGAGGCACATCCTATATAGACATATGCAAGCTCCATACTGTTACATAATTGGCATTGCTTATTGTATATATGAAATGTTCAAAATCGAAGCAAATATGACCCTCAATACGAGCATCAAGGCAATAAATAATGGCTCTTCCTTGTTTTCCATTATGATCATTTATTTTTAGACATTGGGCAAAGACTTGGTTCTCTAAAATGACAAAAGGACCCATTTTTTGAAAACAAAATATCGGTGTAGGAGAGCACTATTTCTTGTATGTCCCCACAAGGGCCAGTCAGTTATACTAAGTGACGTTAGAGTGAGGTTGAATTTGAGTGGCAGGCTCAACTTGTGTGCATTATGCCCTTTTATTTATTTTCACGATCTCAACTTATTCCTTGCAGGAGCTTAGACCTCAAAATGTGCCACAGGGCTTGCTGGCCTTCATTAATGGTATATTCTTGTAGCTTTTCTTCCTTTTTTGTATTTTTGACGTTACTGTTTGCTCATCCGTAGCCTTGGCTTGTCCCATTGACCATGTTCGCTTACATTCTCTATAGAACTGCGTATTTTGCAGTCAACAAACGCTATTTCTGGGTATTTCCCATAATACATTTCTCAAGCCGCTCACAATAACAAAATTCATTTGTCACACCTATATATAGAAGGGAGCTAGAATATAGTCAAACTTTTTTATAATGACTGCTATATAAGAGTTCCCAGTGTAACGAGCTCTTCTCATTAACGTTAATTGTATTCTTCAGTAAGTTACAGTACATTTTGACTGTGTAATGAATTTAAGCGCATTTAGTAAAAGCTGCAAGTGTATACAAGAAATAGTTGAATCAGAAGTAAATGTTGTAACGACCATAGGAGCACATAAATTTCAGAGCAAATGCAAAAAGCAATCGCTATAGTCAGGGTGTCGTTATATAAACGAAGCCATTATAAAAAGGGTCGTTTATATAAAAACCGAGTTTAAGTGTAAAACTTCCAAAAAAGCAATGAAGTGCCATAAATGTTGTCGTTATAGGCTGCCTCATTTTAAATTTGTATTTAGATCAATAATATGTAATATATGGTATAATGTTTTCGTCGAACACGTGACTTTCCCATAATTTTTTTGCAATTGATGGCAGCCTGATGTCTTTGCAATTGTAGATGGCATATCAGTTGCCGTGCTCCATTGTGTCCTCAATCAATTTCCATTTGACTTGGAATTGTTACTTGACGTAATTTCGGGAGCTCACTACTTCCTTTCTGGCTTTGTATTTGTTCTTTTTTTTGTTCAACGAAGTACATTGACATTCCGTCAGTCAGTCTTTTCCCTCGAGCGGCAACACAAACCGAATTTCCAGTGAAACGAAAGATAATCATCGACTTTTTACTTGAACGAATATTTCTTTTCTTTTGTCCAATTTCTTCAAGATAAAGTAGTGAAGAGTTACTTCAAGTGTATACATTGCAAATAGAAATTTAGCACACTGTGTAGTCTTGCTGTTAAATGGTGTAAGGTTAGTTCGCTTTTGGAAGTGAGACCGGTATATACACTTCGTCCGCTCGAAGTGGGCTTCTTGCGGACGGAAAGAAAGGTGGACTTATTACTCTGTGCTTCAGCGTCACCCACGCTACCCTTGGGTCTAAAGTTAACTGGTTCTTAGCTGGGTCCGTGCGTTTCACACAGTCACCACTGTATTAGTCTCGGCTTGGTGTACCACACGTTGGGGGATGTTTTTTAGTCGGAAAATAGTAAAAATGAAAGAAGTGTGCTTGGGCAAACAATGGCACACAATGTTCCCAACCCCTTGCAATGGCTTAATGTGGTAATTTTGAAGTGAAGTTAGTATAACTAAATTGTGAGTGGAGAATACAAAGTAGTATACATACACAAAAGTAAGGTCGAACGATTGATTACAGAAAAATAACAAATAAGAGAAACAAAAATGCATGGGTGACCTACACATAACTTTATCAGGCCTCCACTTTGAGGTGGCAGAATTTTATACAGGGGATTTAAAAGCCTTGTTCCACAGTACTAAAAGTGGTTGAATTAACAATTACTAGAGTTCAGGCCTGATACTGTTGTTCTGGTTGGCAGAAAACCATTTTTCTCACATAATGTTATTTATAAACTTTGTTCCAACTTATGTCTGCTTATAGGTATACATCAAATAGTAGGTCAATTAATATATTATTTTTTCCTTTATCTGTGTGTTTAAATTTGCCTTATGCATATGCTGCATATTTATATTTTTGCAAAAAATCTTAACCTGCATATTAAACATTGTTATTTAACATTATAGCAGCTTTGGATTTTAAAGTAAAAAGCTGCTAATACTTTCCGGATAGCTTACGTATACTTCTAATTTTTGAAACCTTGAATGAAAATATTTTTAAGACCGAAAGGGAATTTTAATTGAAGTCTTATTCTGTGGCCACTTGGGAGTTTTGTAGTAGATGTAGTAATGATGCTTGGCTTGAAAGCATCGATCGTAATGTTTGGATTGTGGCCATGCACCAAGCTTTCCTGTTTCTTCAAATTTACCTATCTTCGTGCTGTGCTCACACGCTCAATGCTTTCTTCTTCCTCCGTCTGTCATCCACTTTATCTATAGGCTAGCATTGCTTCTTCCATCCCCATCTCCATATATACCTAGGTATACTCTTCTTTCCCTGAAGTATAGCTATCGGTTCCATCAGATGGATGAACTCCTGAGGAGGCAATCCGTGAAAACTAGTTGTATGATATGTCCCAACCTTCAAACTGACAACATTATACGATATTTTTAAGACCTTTCTTTCCCCTTTTGAGAGCGATCCCTGCTTTTAATACAGCAATACTTCTCTCACAAAGTGATTGCATAAGGTGGAACGGGTTGCCTGTAGTGAAATGGTAGAAGAGGGTACGGTTTGAGGGTTTTAAGAGCAAATCTGATTATTTGTTTAATATTTCGGGGAGGTTTTAGTTATTGCATGATAACTTGTTATTGCCCGACGTATTACATAGAATTATTTATGCGTTAAAAATATTTCGTTGCTTGATCGATGGTGCTAATTCTCCATTGGTTTGCTAATGTGTGTCCTGGGGCTGGAATAACCTCTATACATGACCCTTCATGCCTCTCGGCATTAACCTGATCCCTTGCTGTTGCCACTAGAATTTGAAATTCATAACATAGAAATGTATTTAGAATTGCTCTTTGTACGTGTATTGAGTGCTGTCATTTGTTTGTTATTGCAGATAGCAAAACTCTGGCTGATGAACACGAATATCGGCTAACCAGGTACCTGATGTCAAATTACGACGCTTCTGTACGACCTTCACATAATTCTTCACAACCGCTGAGAGTCGTCTTTGGAATGTCCCTTCATCAAATAATCGATGTGGTAAGTCTACTCAATGTTTTATTGTATCTAACTCTTAACGACATCATTGTTTTGTATGCGCTGGAACCAGCCCTTGCCTCGTGTTCCTAAGGGGGAAAAATAGCAAAGTGTTTGGTTTGTTCTACCCTTTCGCTCTGTACACACCTCAACCCACTTTTTGTATCAAACAAGAGGGTTTATGATGCCGAATCTGAATTTAGAGGTTCCCATTAAAACAGTAATCCGGAATGCACGTCAATCAAATTGGCGTAGCATCATTTAAAAGAAAGGGTATTTCTATAGTGCAGCTTTTGAAGCCGATTCCAGTTCTTATTTTATAATTTTTGTATCACGACATTGTTGTTGAATCCTTTACATTTCCTTCATGAAAGATGATTGATGTAATACTAATGGACTAATTGCATAAGACACATTCCCAATGCATTCCGTTTATCAGTCCCAGTGGCAGAGCAATTGTCCTTTCCCTTTATTTAATATTAATGTCGTTCCCGTAATGTGTTGCAATTCCTATAATGTACCAATATCTAAGCATGAAATACTTTTCATGACTCGCTCAATTCCAAAAAATGTGAATTCGTTGAATAGTGTTATGAGTATGATGAAATCCACTTTTGGGACTTGAGATTGCACAATTAGTAACTGCGATACTTGGAGGATTGCACTTATTTTTCGAGGAGCAATTTGATGGAATTGTGATTGCGAAGTGGGTTTAGAGTTACAGGCTTGGCTGGTGTTGTTATTTATATTGAAGTGCATCTGAAAGCTGTAGGCGTATAGCAATGGGACATGCTATGGTTGTAAATTTGGCGATATATATTGAAAAAGTGTTGTAGGGAATGAGCTCTCGACCTGCAGCCAAAGTGCCAACACAATCTCCTGGGACGTGGTAAGATTGAAGACCTTTCTTACGGAAATCCGATCGACGTAACCCTGGCACTTGCAAATGCCCATGTTACTTTGCCTTGGGTACATAGTGTTTCTTATATAAGGCCCTATGCGTGCTCCGCTCCGGTGTCATCGTCTACACCTTCAAGTGTAAATCACATTCGGCCCAGGTTCGGTAAATGGATTTTTCCAATTATACGCAAGGAAAAATGTTTGAGGAACGGACCCGAGTCTGCCGTTTCCATTTCCTTCCTGTTTCAATAACTCAACTCTTGTGTATCCCTCTTGCTCGTTGATAGATGCCAGCCACTATGTCAACACAACGTCTATTGGCACAATCGCTATCCACACACTTCCTTTGTGTATCGAGGCACAACTTATTATATTGCGGACAAACTTTCATATTTCACCCGCACTCTTCACAGCATGCACCATAAGTTCTACATATAACATTGCAATAATACTACAAGAATTGGTTCATGTAGTAAAGAAATTCGTTCTAACAATTTTTATCTTCATCTAACTTTGTCAAGTTTAGGATATACCGTATAAAATACTATATCGTCTGGGCACTTGTTCGGATCTCTTGGACTGGGTGCTTATACAAGGCTGGATGATTATTGGAGGCTGGACGTTTATCAAATTGGATCAGTTTATGGATTTGAGAAGATCTCGTGTTTTCCTCCTCCAATTTCATTGTTTTTTGGGTCAAGCACATATTGATGATGCCGAATTTGAATTAATTGCTTACAGTTTAAGTTTTAAATTAAAGAACTGAGATGTCACACTTAAAATTAGGTGGGAGGAAATTGGATATTTTACGGTTTACAGTACATTATAGCTGTCATTGAAGTGTTTGCAGGCAGCATGCAGCCATGTATAAGATGGTATATAGATTATGTGTTCTGAAGATGAAAATATGGATTTACGAGGAACCACGAAGAAAGTGCTGTTTGCAGAATTCACATCAATAATACCAGCTGACATTGAGGCCATTTCCATGAACAGACTCTCCTGTAGGAATGTGATGTAACCATTAGCAACAGCAGTTGTGATGTCACACAATGTCCAGCATGCAAG
>JAQFZQ010002675.1:0-12979 GCA_034696005.1 Glomeris marginata | reverse complement strand
TTTAGTAGCCGAGTCCTTGCCCTTCAGCCCCATTAACGCCGCCCTTGGAATTGCTTCTCTCTGTGGCACTACAGTAGGCAATCAATGATGATGACAAAAGGAGGAAAGCAGGTCGTACTTTTATTAGTAAAGCGAATAAAAAGCGAAAGTTGCCTCTTTCCTGGGGGATTTGAAAGAGCAATCTTATTATAGGTGTTTTCTGTCGCTATTGTTTTCTTTACCTTGCTTGTGTTTGTTGTATGCCTTGTGTGTAAGGGGGAAGGGATTTGAAATTATGATTTTTATCCGTTTCAAAATCAAGTATCCCACACAATAAATTCAGACCGAAAAATCCCTCCAATCCGAAATCCTCTATAGTTCATTATCCATGGAAAAAGCTCACTGAACATGTTATATGTCTATGCATAACCAATGATCTTTTTTTAAAAATATAGAGTAGGTACATATTTACTATATCATTTGGAAATTACTTCAATTTAAAATAAGACTTTATTGCATGATATTATATTCAAAGTAATAACCAAATTCTTGGATTTACTGAAGCGAGTATGCACGTGCCATATGCCCTTTCTAAAATGGTTTCCATGTATTTTTTTTGCCTCTTTCTCTCTTTTCCTCCGCTTTTCATATTTATAGGAGATATGGGTTAACTTGAATGTCTTCAAAATATCGATCTTGAGAATGTTTGGGGCATCAATTGAAAACAATTCCCATTTTCCTTTTCGCAATTTCAAAACGACAAATTCAAATGTATAACTTTTCGTTTGCACATCCTGTGCACCTTGTTTTCTAATTCAAGAAATAAAATTGTTGCAAAATAAGGAAAAAACAGCTGCAACATGAATGTTATCAATTTAATATTAAAAACTTTTTGAGCATGTTTTATATGCAAACATCAAATTTAATTGCCTGCTATGCATACATGATATTATATTACTGGGATTTCTAAATTTTAATTACTTACACATAGTTGACATCACCCACAATTATTAAACATTCTTTATATCCTATTATCATTTCAAGAAAATATTATGAATATGTATATACACATTAATTTCAATATATTAATAATAAAACCAATGGTTAATTCCCCATTTATTACAAGATCCCTGCAAAATTTTTGCAATGTATGGCATAAAATATTAGCAAAGATAAAATAAAGTAACCTTATATACTGGAATTATGTAACTTTCTTACAAAACTTGTTACTCAATATATCCAGCAAAGCACCATTATAATAGCTTAAGTACATGTCGGGCAAACTTTTAATTAGGATTTTCCAAATTTACTTGCGGTAAGATAGGGTTTTATGAGTTTCATATATGTATGTGTGTGATATATATGTATAATGCATGTGCATAATTAAATTTCCTTTAGTACTTAGTTTGGTGCGCCTCGCTTACATTTCAAAGCAAATTAAATGAAAAGGTGAATAATTAAGGCACATCCGGTGCCAAATTCAATCAAAATGCAAATGAATATGAAGAGTTATATGTAGGTACGTGATCCATGGCGCTTATCAATGCACACATTCAAGTGGCAAATACTTAAAGCTCTTCTTCATGGGCCCACCACAACATAATGCCAATTAACCAAGCCAATAAAACGCGTCAATGTTAATCACATTCTTCGATAACCTTGTAATTAACCCTAGTGTGATGTAACACAGGTCTTCAAACAATCCCATGCACCTAAATAAGCATCACACACTGTGCTCTAAACATCAAAATGCTGCACCATTCCATCCATGCACATGAAACTTTTCACCCTTCAATCACTTATATTTAATTAGCACCTTACAATACCAGCATAAATTAACTTATGGTATATCAACACTTTTATTGCATAAACCACTTCTTGCAATTTAAATTCCTCTTCAACCTACTCGGTATATAATTTTCACTGTATACTAATTTCCCATGCTTTAAAAATCTTACAAAACTAAAACAAAATCGAATTTGGTGAGAAACCACCCAGACACAATTGCTTTATTTTTATATTTGGTAATATCAAGAGTGGTAATATACAGTAAGGCAATTATTCCCTTGTATATTACATATCCAGGTGGAATATCAAGGAGAAAATAATTTTTTATCCCATCCGAGTCAGTATATTTTATATGGCATAAATCCAGCACGTAGTTGTATAGCAATTTCATAAATATGCTAATGCGAAACTATGGTAATTAGATTGCGAAATTCGTAAAGTAGATTAAGCAACATGATTTCGATTTGCCCGATTGATTAATTGGCACGGGAAATATACCTCAGTGAAAATCTGAATTAATAAGACAAGGATAAATATGTATAAAATAATAATACTTGCATTTAATGTGTCTTCATCCATTTTTGAGCTGGAGGAGGAGAAAATCCGTGGTTATTTCGCTCAACATCACCACCAAAGGACTTCAGAGGAGCAGAATGATTGTGCAGCTCATAGTCAACGGTTTTATAGCAACGGTCAAGTCCATTGATCGCAGCAAAACGGGGAGTTCCTATAGCAAATAAAACATCCAGCATGAATAAGACCATGAATAAGGATCAACCTTCACATTCACATATATACCAATAATGAATATTTGCTCATATAAAGTTAGCACTCAACTTGAAAATTAGGGATATAAATTACCAAGAAATCCGACTACAATCATTCCTGTCAATTGGTAATTAAGTAATCTGATGCTCAAAGTTTATGTAATTAATATGAGAGACATTCCTGTGATATTCATAAAGTCATGTGCAGATGAGAGATCTTATTACATTTCCATACAGAGCTCTGATATCTTACAACTTAAATAGTAATTCAATTGGTGTCATCAATTCCTGGATATTACTTCATTTTAGAGGATGAATCCAGGTTTTCCGAATACACACAACACAAAAATGTTTGCTCTAAATTAACTAAATTGATTTACAAGCACAAAATACGTCACAATTTAGGAATTCTGCAGAAACAATTTCATGTTGGATCCAGGGCTAAATTGTGTTATATTATTTTAACTTATTTTATCTAGTTCACAAATTCCATGTGATTTCATTAGCCAATAGCAATTTCGACTTAAATAAATCACTCCATTTAACTTCAATGATTTAACAAATACTTGTTTTGCTACTCTTTCAAAGCTAGTCATTATAAAATCTGCACTCTTTATGTAGGTGTACTTCAAACTCCAAGGTTAATAATTCAAATTAAAGTGGAAATGGAATTGGAAATCCATGTTGGAAGTTTAGTAGTTAATGTACAAGTTCCAGTCCAGATTGTCTTTCACCAAAACTAATAGGTAACAGTATTATATATTAGGCCAGATTTATTGATTTTTCCCAGTTCATATTTTGGTTCTAACATGAGACAATTACATGTGTTATACTGGCAGCATTTGTGCTAGCCGAGCTGACCTTGCATCTGTGCTCAGGGGTAAGGATATCCTGCAGCTGATAAACCAATTCACTCTAATTCAATCAATCATTGCCTTTGGGAAATGAGACCAGTGTTCAAGTGGGACCAACTGCAGATTTTTGTGTTATACACATGCAGTAGGACACACAAGGAATATCGAAGATATTTTTAACTCAGTTCAGATATATCCAAGACCATGTTGGCCTGGCATTGTCAAACACTGCAATGGATGAAACTCGAATTGCTAGGAACATGTGATCGTAGGCCGTCTGAATTTCAAAGACATCAAGCAGGGATTTCGCAATAGTCACTAAATTCCCTTCCAAGGCACCTGCATGTCAAAACTATGGGGGGATTCTTTGTGTTGGTCCACATTAATGGATTTCCAATACCACCAAACGAAGAAGAAATACATCTTTACAAAACAGAAAACAACTATACAGTATGTACATAAATAGCAACTATTGTATATAGTATAGAAACTTTCGAATAATGTTCATGTAACATATATCCTGCATGCCTGAGCTTGCTCGTATTTTGTAGATGATACATACAAAAATAATATTGACTTTGTATAATGTAATCAGCCATTATTATACGTAATAACAGTGAAATTGATATATTGTTACTGCACCAGACAATATCACTGCCTCAGCATATTTAAATGTATGTTGTACCTCTAGCAAGGGTTATTGTCACATATATGTGTAAAATACTAATAAAACAATGTATAGAATTAGAAAAATTATGAATAGTTAAGAGGCTAATTATAATATTGGCAACTTCTATCTGTGGAAATACAATTAACAAACATAATTAGATTTTTCCATTAATTTTCTTAATTGCTGCAACTTCACTATACAATTAACTGCTGCAAACAATAGCAGTCTCAAAATTATTGTTTAAATATTCTGGGATCGATTTATTTGGTGAAAAATGAAGTCAGACTTATTTTATAAAGCAACTTAAATCTTAAACAGAAGATACAGTTACATTCAGATTATGAATGGTTCTTACATTTATTTTTCTTGGGTGATATTATATCAGAGTGCTCAAACAATATACTTCATGTACTGCACTATATTTGTTACCCCAATACATCGTTAACAAACTGTTTACTTAATCAAAGTATAATAAACGAGGCCTGCATTGCAAGATTCCTGAATTTCGTAAATTGGATGTTTCCGTTGATGATATAATCTTGTAAATTTTGAATGACAAGGCAATCGCTTTAGTCATTTGAGAATTCCTCCTAATACACATCGAGTTCAGACAAAAGCGTATACAATCAATAATTCAATGGTTAAAGTGGAGATACAGCACAAGTAAGGCCTACCTTACTTTGAACTTTCAGCAAAAAATACAACATTCATTCAGTCCAAATTCTTGCACAGTTTGCCTATAATATTTTCAAAAATGTACCATTATACATATTGTGCGAAGCTTAATTGCTAATTTTTCATAGTACTAACATATTTGTTAACAAGGAATTAATTAAACACTGAAGTCAAGAAATTTCGTTTTTTTCTTCTTCAATAAACGTCAGCATAAATTTGACTGTAATAAAATTCATGCAAAGTTTTTTTGGGAAATATTTGGCTCAAACATAAAATCTGGATACATTTCAGGAAAGAATGGCGTAAACAATGCATATTTTCCATTAATATGGCGTTTTTATTCTCGAAAATGCAATATCAAACAAGTTTTCGTTGGCAGTTTATTTTTCAAGATGGCCGCCAAAGTTTCTGTTGCCAACAAAAAGCGAAGATTTCAATAATTGGCAAAATACTAAATTGGATGTAATAAAAGTGACAAATGCAAGTCCTAATTTTGTGCAAGGAGACATTTTTTAGCCCCACAAAGAAAGGTGACAGATGGGTAGACAATTTATAACGTCATGCAAGAAGGGACTCTGTCCGGAGAGAAACCAACCAAATCTATAAGGGTTAATTGGGCTGAAATCCTTTTCCTGTTTTCGTAAATGTGCATTCTCTATACTGCAGCCAAATCACTTGACTTTTCCGTTATACTACCAATCCTTATTTCGCAGGCACAATCCCTAGCTGTAAGCTTATTCTTACATTTTTTCACTCATATCAAATTGAGGATTACTTTTTGTCAATATATACCAAACTTGACAACTAACTTGTAACATAACAAGACTCCTTTTGCCTTTGACAGGCAAAATCAAAACCAAAATCGATTAAAATAGCAATTAATATTTCATTGGGACAGTTATATTATATTTTACTTAGTACATACATCATGCAAACGTAGGCTATTATGTCAATATTATATAAAAAATACAGGGTAAAATTATGAAAATTGAAAAGCAAAATATCAGAATTGGATAAGTCAATAAAATCATGCAATACTAAATTACTAAATTTGTAAAATAATATTATATTTGTAAGACCAGTACAACACTTGTAATTCTACATTAGAAGTGAGTGATACAACTTCCAAGCTGTTATTTTACTATTATCCCCTATAAATGTAAAAACAAATATACTTCAGCAGATCAAAAAAATCTCAATTTTCTTTCGTTGGCAAAAGAAATAAATGAAAATGCTGTCGCAATCGATTTTCCACTAAAATACATTTCTGCCGTTTATCAGGCTTCAAACGTTATAGATTTTAAATGCAAATACGAACAGTGCCTACTACTATCACAACCTCGAAATCTTTCAGTATAGTGGTTATTCATTTGCAAACAAATCTTGCTCCAAATCGATATAGCTAAACATGGAAACTAGCCTGTGGTTATTAACACATTCTCCAGGGAAAATATTTTTGAACCTTTCAGGAATAAATGCAACCTAAGGCTATCTGCAAAATTATATCGATTATTATCGTGGAAATAATCTGTACATGACAATTCTGTTTACTCCAAACTGCACATTAGTGCAACTCCAATTATATTTTACTTGTACACATCAACATATATGAACCCCATGGCAAATTAGCGATTAATTCAATCTATTCATCTATAAAATGCGATGCTTCAAAAATTACATGGAAATTATTTCAGTTTAAATTTAGACTCTATCACTATAGCAGAGCAACAGCCACTATAATAATAGTATGGCATGAACAACATTTTCAACCACTACAAAAAGTTCAAATTTGTATTCCCATGTAAAATATTTGCACGTAGGTCTATATTTATTTATGATAATGATACACTGTTTATACTAAACTGTTATTAGTTTATACAAATGTATAAAAATGAACGCAAAGACTCATAAAACTTGAAACAATACACTTTTTAATGCTTAGTTATTATATTGCATTAAAAAGGCTAATAAATTGCAATTAAAAAGCCTTATTAAACATTTCTCCAGACTATATAAGACCAATTTGCATATTTAACGCGTTAAAATAATACGAACTTTGTATAAAAGTACAAGTTTCTGGCTATTTTTCAATATATTACCGTATCTTTTTTCTATAGTCACATGATAAATGAATAGTTTAAGTGGCAGATTTACGATAATAAAATGCCAGCGTTTGAGAGGGAATTAAGTAGTTGGGAAGATAGGTGGCGCTGGTGTGTTGATGGTATAGAAATAAGGGAATCGATTGAATTTCATGAAATATGTAAACTGGTGGGCCATCAGTCAAAGTAGTTGGGAAGAGTTGCATCCGGAGGTGAATCAGTTGGAGGGGAGGGGGAGGGTGGTGAACGAATTGGGGAGCAAGCTTGCTTCTCTGATACCCCCAATAAACAAGCCTGATTTATCAGGCCCTGGTGACCAATTATTGCTCGTAATTAATGCCACCCTGCTCACAAAGTTATCAGAAACGTGGCAAAATTTCGCCTCCAATTGGGAAACAAAGATTAATAGGCTGGCTTTGCCCTTTTTTTTACCGGATTAAACCCAATACCACCCAATATGTTAATTTATTGACACTGGCAGGAATTTGTCAAGATAAACTTCTCCCCAGATTTATACACCATATGTAGACATTTCTTTCTTTTAATTTTTTTCCCTATCATTTAGGAGAGAAAAAACTGAAAGTGGGATTTGCAATATATTCAGAGCTGAATTACTAAAAGTCTCATATTTTATTGAAAACAAAATAAAGCTATATAGTACACATAATAAATAACCTTTATAGTCAAGATACCGTTTTATAATTGTTCCAAAGATTACATTCAGTGCTAGCAAATGGAAACCCAAAATTATCAAGACATGATACACAACCTGAAAATTACTTTCAAAGTAAAAAATGAAATATTCGTTTGAAATTACATTTTAACAAAATATACTGCCAATTATAAATCAAGTATGATACGTATAATATATTAACACATTTCATGTTCCATAAGCTGCATTATTCCAAAATATACTTATATATTGTAAGCAGAATAAAAATTCTCTCCTTCAGCGATAAGATTATTCATTAATCGGCTATTACTTTGGGCAGAACGACGAGCTAATTAAGTTGGCCGCCTCAATGACAAGACACCCAGTCGAGTTAAAGTAATTACACTCTTGAAAACGTCATCAACGAGCAGATACAGAATACATGCAGCAATTGCGGAAATGCCCCCAACACCCACAATGCAATGCAGCAACGAGCCAACGAACGCATTAATATTTTTCCACCACATATCACCACCATCCATGAATTTCAAGCCCTAACTTTGCAAGTTTTAATTAACTTTTGCACGCTGCTTTTACAACTACAGCCTGCACCCCCCTCAGAATTCGCTTCCGGGTTTCTGCCTACACCCTCAAGTCAAGTAACTCACAAAGATTTTTGTTGCATAACTTTTTTTGGAATTTTTTAACTCTCAATTTTCCTTGTTAATTTCCATATTTAATATTTGCGCCAAAATTGCTCCAGGTAATTAATTAATTTGGGGAAGGGTGGTAACGGCTTGGACCCCCAATTCCCCGCCCTCATTTCCATCTAAAAACAACAAACAAAAAGAAGATGGTGTCTACACGAGTGCTCGGCTTTTGGCACAAGGTTGACGCAATTGGAGCAATTTAGTGAGGTGATCGGCCAAGGCGTGACCGCCTTTCCAATTGCATTCATGCACTTAATGCGATCGTACTCTAGGTGGCGCTGCGAGCAACGGTTGCCATTGGCAACGACGCGTTCAGCATCCAACAGCATCCCAGGTGAACGAACGGCTTCACTGCGATGTGCAGAGCGCAAAAAGATGGAAAAGCGACCCCTTCGCTTCACTGCACTACACTGCCACTAAACATGCCAATTTGTCACACTTTCATATTCCAAACACGAGTTTCGGTGCCGAAAAGTGATATGTAGCAGGAAGCGTGACATTAGGCAATGAGACGTAATTTGCCCACCAGATACGTGTGCTACCCGTGGGAGAACATAATTTCAAGTGACCCTCAAGGCTCGCAAGCCGAACGCGTACTGCGCAAACTGCACTGGGAATAAAAGTTTAGGAAATGTGCGACAGTTTATATTAAAGTTAGTGCATCTCTTTTGTGAAATAACACTCATCAGCATGAATAAAATAGTACAACTGAAACTTCTATAACTGGAATTTTTATATAAATCCCATTTCTTCCCATGTTAACATTTTTCTACAATTGAAAGTTTTTATCTGAAATTTTCTATATTTGAAACATACTTAAATAAAAGAAACTTTGTTAAATGTCAACTAATTTTGCATCAGTAAAACTGTTGAAAATTTGGAGAAAAAAACGAGCTGGATGGAACTGACAAATATATTTAAACAAATTTGTAAAATAATGAAACAAACCCTATTAACAGAGTTTTTTGCAGGTTCAGGGAATATAAACCAGTTACAAGTCATTGCAAGATTTATAGTGCAAACATTTCATCGATTTTTAAGTACAACTTTTTTAAATAAAATTTTTCAATAACATACTTTTTCCCAATTCCATTGGGCTTTCAGTTATGTATGTTCGACTGTATTTGCAGCAAAAGTATTAAATGCAAAAATATGATAGAACATCGAATTGCAAAGCAACAGAAATTTGATTTTACAAATAGTACAACTCAATTCTGTCAAAATGTTGAATCGTTTTTCAATTATTGCATAAATTCCTTGATCACAGCTGCCAACTAACACTTTGTTAGAAATGAGTTATTCGTATACCAGTAATTGAGTCAATAGTTTCAAGGAAAGACAACACTTGATCACGCTTTACAAACAAGTGATACGAAGCTACGACTCGAATCCAACTTCAACGAAATCCCATTAGATTCACGGTAGGGAGCATGATTTATCTTCTTTTTTTATTTTCATTATTTTTTTGAAACCGCACACCGACTTCTTTTCAAGGTTTGTAGATAGTTTGATGGAATTCTAATCAAGGGTTGCATCTGCTGAAGACACTATTTTAAATTAACATACAGCTGTTCAAAGACGTATTCAGATTCTGCGAAAAACCATGTGCTGTATGAACACCATATCATGTAAATTAAAAACAAAAAGTACTATATTTCAAGATGCAATTTTTAATCACAAGCCACTAAACAATATTACCAATTAGCAAAATGGATTTCATTAACCTCTTAAATAAGTCGCCCTCGAATAAAAGCAGTACTATTGGCTTTAGTTACCTTGTATAAGTCAAGTATTCTAAGATTTAAAAAAATAAATAAATAAGAGGAATCATAAACAAGGAAAAATTAGCAGTCATCAAGGTTAAAATTTAGGATTGAACTCATTAACTCTGCTTATTGATCCGATTTGGTCACCATAATGAGATACAGCATCTAAAATGTCAGATATAAATCTAGCCTCAGGAAATTGAAGGGCATCAAATATGATATACAAGTCTTGTCATTTCCACCGACTGTCTCTATATAGCTTTATATTATATTTATAAAGTCAATTTTTGATATTTTCTAATTTAAACAAATTCAATTTCTAGTTATTTAAGCTAGACTTTAGAGACCAAATTTTCCTTTTTTCACCCACATTCACATAATGTACAGATTCCACTGTAAACAGGTTTCACTGTACAACAAAATAAACAAAACAATACAATCCATAAAATAAATAAATATTGCATTACATTTAATACTGGCCACTGCTTTTTTACACATATTAATGAATGCTGAAAACCAGTTTCATGAAACTCATGTCTGTATTCTAAAATCAAAAATGACGGGAGCAAATTAACCTATTTCAGTAAGGAGCCATTGGCTGAAAAACCATTAAAAAATGGCGTCTTTAGTTTGGATGAAGTGGATAAACTGGTTTCCTGCCTATACCACCACCCTTACAGAAATTTTCTTCTTTTGCAGTGCTGCACCAGTGCTGCTACAGGTCTGCACGTGAAACAATGGCACGCCTGTGGCATGTCTGCTGCAAACCTGCAATATGCCTGCTGCATATTGTAAGGAATGTGGCAATTAGAGTATGAAGTCTGTAGAAAGCTTGTAGGAAGTCTGCAGTTTGTAGCTTATCTGCATATAATCTGCAAACTGCAGACTTCCTGCATTTTTGTGTACTTCAAGTATGCAGCAGGCACGCTGCAGTCCTGCAGCAGCCATGTCTCATGTATGCCATTGTTTCACATGCAAACCTGCAGCAGTTAACAAAAATTTCTGTAAGGGCAGTTTGCAGCTTTATCCCAACTATGGCCTCCACATTGGAATAAGGCGGTGCTACTGAAAAAGGTCAAATACTCTGCCACTTCCCTAGAACTATGGTCCCTTCATGCTCCACCTACTATAGAGAGGGGGGTTCTAACATTTTTTGGGGTGGGGAGGGCCTAGCAACGGTTTGGGCCATTACACAATTTTAACATATTGAGGCCCCGCGTCTTATCTATAGGTTTTCCTGTAGTTTAAGTTGAGAAATTAGAGTGGATTTTTTACAGATTTTTTAATGGCTCGAAGACGGGCCCAGTTTAATTGAGTAATACGTAGAATCTGTGCATAAATGCCCCACATAGACTCTGATTATCCTTGTGACTGAATGTAAGCGAGTTAAGAGACGATTGGCATCCGGCTTGCGATCAGCAAAGTGTGTAGGAGGCAAACCTTATTACTATTGATCAGCAAGCGAGAGAGAGAGTGAGGTGCATCATGGTAGTGTGAGAGAAAGAAAAAGAAGAAAAAAACCCTTTGAAAAGCATCGACGAATGGAGTCGATAGCAAATCGCAAAGCGAGCAAAAGGATTCGCATCACTTGTTCGCAAGTCGCCATTGGGGAGAACATATTCACCAAATATCCAGATTAAACTCGAAGATTTACACAACCCACACACACACACGTATCCTAGATATCTTCCGTCAATTATAGCAATCTAGGTATATACTGGGTGCATTTGATAACAAGAGCTTCCCAGCATTTTTTCCCCTTCAATTTGTGATAATTAATTAATGTACAGCCCATGTTAAGTGGTGCATAGTGAAATAGCAACTCTAATCCAGGACATTTTAGGAACTATACATCCTTGCAGACCTTATTGACCAATTGGCCATTTTCATTGTTCTGTCATTGGCTGAAAAAACGTTCGAAAAATGGCATCCTAAGTGGGAAAACTTGTTTTCAGCCAATCAGATTGCATAATCTTCCCCACTTCAGCCTCCATCTTGGCAATGGGAGGTGCTTAGTGAAAATGGTGAATTGGGTTTGTCTTTGTCATTGAAGGAAATCAACTGACCAAAAAGGGGATCACGTGCCCAGATTAATGTAGCCTACATATTTCAAAAAAGTAATTTATAAAATTAATTACATCTGGCTATATAAGCCAATTATTATTCAAACCTAAACTATAATATGAATGCTAGCTATTTAGCATTAATTCAGCAATTCTTGCAAGGGTTGGCCGTTATACCTATGGTTATACAGTTTCTATAGAATTTATTAGAGTAGCAAAACCAAAAATTTGGCAGCATACAAAAAGATTTTGGATTTCAAAATGGCATCTAAATCACACAATTTTGTATGTATGTAACTATCTACTGGCTTTTTTCCCAATATATAAACCCCTCCTTGCCCTTCACGTCACCCATAAAATTGGGACAAAATAGTAAAAATTAGTGGAGCAATTCGCAGGGATAGATAAATCATGTGGCTGGAACTTCTTGGACAAGCAATAAAATAAAACCGGGTACATATGTCCAATATCTAATTTTACTCAACTTTTCATTTCTGTCACATTTTTATTGCTTGGTCTTCCAAACGAATTTTAAACTGTCAAATATCATTTTTTGCTGAATTGCAAGTCTGGTTCCATGTAAAAAAAAAACTTTAAAACTATTAAAGATGTTTAAAAAATCATCCAAACTAAAATTGCCTTTGAAAGTATGAGATGAAGGGGATTAAATTCAGTTTTTCTGCAACTTGGGTTATAGAAAGCAGGGTAATCGATAGTATTCCAATGGATTTGACACTTAATTACTGTATGATAGCAGGTTTCAATGTTTTAATATGTCACCATGTAAAAGCCATATTAACCATTCCAGAGATATAAGCTACTTCATGTTTCTATCCAATATTTTGTCAATTTATAATTTATCCGTCAATGGAATTGTACAGCGTGAGGCACCTAAGGATTGCCAGGCGTTTATTTCGAAAACCATTGCGAGTGTGGCAAAAAGAATGCCACTT
>JAQFZQ010002674.1:0-12980 GCA_034696005.1 Glomeris marginata | reverse complement strand
TAAGTAATTCCTTCAATAATTTTTAAACAATTATTTGAATCGAACTCATAGTTTTAATTTAACGTTCAAAATCTACCTTTTTAGGGCATGGGACCTTACAAAACCGTGTCAGTTTACCTTTAAGTGTCTTAATAATTAGCTGACCTGATTTTTTATAACAGATATCTATTTTCCACTAGCTTGTCTTATAATTCGTTAAGCTATAATATAATGCGAATTATCCACGCCTGAATTCCAGGGATTTTATTTATATCTGCAAAACATCAGGCTCTGTATATTGGATTCGTCTAGCAAGATTTATAGGAAGGCTTATCAATGCACTCAACCTGTCCCAATAGCAGCTTCAGGAATATATGTCAACCGAGGTGTGGGCCACACCGATAACATAGGGATGCCGAAAGAAGGTTTGGGCAGAAGATGGACCTGTTAGAAATATTTATTTGGGATTTTTGATTTTCATATATTTTACTTGGAATTAAACAATTTCATATTGGTTGTCAAAAATAATGGGCCAATAATTATGATACTAAGTACGTGTTATAACTTCTTCCACGTAGAGACTAATTCCTAATTCCCCTGGAACTTGTTCGTATTATTAGATCCTGTTCCTGTTACAAGGCGTATTTCAAAAGTAAGGGCTGATTGATTATAAAAAACAACAAATAATAGAAACAAATATGTATTGGTAGCCTCGTGCACATGTATCCCAAGGCAATGTGCTACATAATTATCGTAATTTTCGAAGCACACTGGGTACCGTGGAATTACTCTGCCTGAGAGTTTGGCCGGTACAGCGCGTTGCCGTTTTCAACATCTCACTTTTGTTGAATCTTTGAGATGCAAGTCGTTTTTTGAGGTGTATGAAGAAGACATTATTAGTCACTAGGTGTGAGGTCATGGCTGTAAAGGGCATCAAAAAATTCCCTAAAGAACTTGTGGATCATCCGGTCTGTGCTGTACTCGCTGAACTCTCACGGGGTAAGATTTTATGTACGAAGTTTAAAATCCTTCCGCAATACCAAACGTACTTCGAAGATCATGGCAATTATGTAGTAAATTGCTTTGGGATGTACAGTATGTACAATTGTGGCCAAAAGTATTGTCGCTTATCGTGTGCCGCAGGATAGCAGAGTTGTTCAGAGTTGTACAACACTGGCCAAAAGTATTGTCGCGTCCTGCGTGCTCCTGGAAAGTCAACTGATATCAGTGCCCCCTAATTCACGCCCCCTGGACTGGTCTATTCATCTATGTTGCGGGCAAGATTCCCGTTTTAAAAATGTGAAATACAGACATCATTCACATCTGCATCACCCTTTGACCCTTACATTGATAAATAGACCAGTCCAGGGGGCGTGAACTATGGGGCACTGATATCAGTTCACTTATCGGGAGCACACAGGATGTGACAATACTTTTGACCACAATTGTACATGTGTGCATGGGACAAGCAATACATATTTATTCTTTCCTCTTATTTGTTTTTGTTTTTATATTCCATTGGCCCTTGGCCCTTATACGTTTGAAATGAGTCTCGTATTCTTGTAATCAATAAGAGAGAATTGTACGTGTTATCAAGAACTTTCCATTTTAATTAACTAAGCGATCAATTCATCCGATCAATAATTTAAATTTGTTCCTCAAACAATGGACGGAGTACGGCATTACATTTTCCCGCGAAATTATTATGTAAATCTAATGTTTGTACGTGGATCATGAAATGATTGTTTACCGTGCTTATCTATCTCCAGCATGAAACGGGTTTCCTATTTTATCTAAATGCATTGGTTGCGAATCCTAATAGAAATAACGTTAATTGATCTTTCTGAAGATTGATATCATCTACCTCATATTTTCAAGAATTTGGGAATTTAAATAAGCGCAGCGATTTCTATAGTCAAAATCAGTCATAGTTGGCAGATGTTAAGGGATAGGGGAGCCTTGGTACTTGGAGATATATCTCTACCTACACTCCTTGTTCCATGCAAGTGCCATTCTGGTACCTTTCTGGCAAAGATTCCAGAAAAGGGACTATTCTTTGTCGCGTGCATTAACATACTCGTTCCAATGTGCAAACAGTCTGCCAACTATGACTGATTTTGAGTTTACATATAATTCTAATGCTATATAATTATATTTCTGAATAGCTTCATCTAGACATTCATGATTGTCTAATTGTAAATGGGAGTATGCTTGCACTTGCGGATATCGTACACATGGCAATATTGCTGTTGCAATTTACAGTAATTCTGACACTTGGGTTTATTGATGCAGTTTAATTGAACGTTGCCCAACATTTGGCACATCCACCATTGGATGATAGTATAAATATAGGTCTACAAATTGATGTCCTGAGTGCCCCGTCAGACTTACTGCACCAATCGTTCTTCGACCCTATTGCATTGCTCTCTCTGAAGAGGGTCATCATCAATTGCTTCGTTTGAACACTCCTTTCTTTTATTCTCTTCTCCAGAGTTGCCCATCCAGCTGAATGTGAAACAAGATTATCTTGTCAAGCTCAATGGGTCTGTGGCATATACTGCAATGTATGCGCGCAACTATCAGTTACGGCATTATCCAAATTTACTTTCAGTAGTAGTATTAGTGAGAATAGAAATGTTCCATAGGCTCTAAATCATAAACTCGTTCATATCCAGTAAGCTTTTCTATTACATGCCATATAATATTAGACATGGTGATAATTAGAATTTAGGAAAAATAAGATGTCATCGCGTTAAAAATCTTACCGCATGAATTTCCTCACATTAAGCATTGTAATGAATGAATTTATTTATATATTTCTTGCCTCCAAAGCTTTGAAAGGGTTTACATTTTCTCTACTACTGTGCGGCACAAGAAAGAAGAGACTCGTAGCTCCGCCCACGTGAGGGTGAAACGATGGACACGGTCCAAATACAGGGGTGTTATGGTTGATAGTTGCACCTGTTGTGAGGATGTTGTTGGAGAGTGGTGCAGGTGAGTGCACCCTATCAACCAGAACACCCCTTTATTTGGACCTAGTCCGGATTTACACCCTCATGTGGGCGGAGCTACGAGTGGCTTCTTTCTTGCGCTGCACAGTACAGCTATTACAGCTCTGTTCGCCTCTTATCTAACTTCCATTAAGTATTGGTTGTCATTTATATTTTGTGTTTATTCATGTATATGCTGTACTTGTCAAAAAATAGTAGTAGCTTTACAGCAAGGATCATGTGGGTTAACATAACGCTAGTTTATTTGATGATGGCTATAACATTGATCCCAAACACGTGCCGTGATCACATTGAACATAAATGTTAAGCAGGGAATTTATTCCTAATCAATTAACATACTATGATTGAACGTCAGATTCTCTTTATTGCCTTTGCTCTTAACTAGAGGGTTAATGCAAACTGTCAAGTAAGGTTAGTGTAGACATGTTTTGGTGCTGGTATAAAAAGTTGAAGTTCCCCAAATAAAGGTTGGAATTTGTAAGCGATGTCCTGGAGAGGAATAATTTTTCATTAAACTTTTATGACATGGAAAAACATTCCTTGCCAGATTAGCATTAAAGAGTTTGCATGATACACTCAATTTACATAAATCTATAAGGACTACTAGGAACATGGCACTAATAAGAAATTTATTCAACTGTAATAAAAAAAGATACTAACTTGGAATTATTGTTAAGGCACTTTGTTAATGATAATCTACTGTACGTACATAAATAAGTTTTGCTTAATGAATATTAATTTTAATATTAATTTTTTGTTATCTTTAGCTTTATGATGTTGTTGTTTAACGACCGAAACCCTTGTCTAGTAATACTTCTAATGCTGGGTATAAGATTTTCTTTGATGCGAATTAATTTCTGATACTATTTATGTGGCTGCAAAAGTTTGTGGACTGACATGTAATCCTTGTCCATAAAATGTGCAATGGCTGCACATTTGTCTTTATATTGCACATATCCTTGGATTTGTGAAAAATGACGTATGGAGGCTTTTGTTTGTCTTAATACGCGCCATTACAGCGATAAAAATAAAAGGGGAATCTCTTGTAGTACGTACTCATATCTACTCTTAAGGTTTGTGCCACATTCACCATGATTGAAACTTATACTTTTGTTGCGCAAACATTTAGCACAGCCCAAATTCATTTTCGCAGTACCCAACAATTCTTTTCAAATCCTTTCACATATGTATATTTAGAAGACTGTCGTTTGCTTCTATTTTACTACCATTTCTTAATTTGACTTGCCAACGTATAACATTGTTTTTCAATTAGTCGTGCAATTGAAGCAATGGAGTAGGCGTGGCTTCTTTTGCTAGCAGCGTCCTTTGAAAGAATGTCCTCAGACAATTGTGAGGATTTAAACACTGAATTGTTTTAGTGACAAAGTCTCTTCAAGTTATCTATACACCGTATTTCAACTCAGCTCCTGATCATAGGGGTATTTTGTGACGTCATCGGTCAATTGACTTCATGTTGGCTGCCTAAATTTCCCCAGAATTGACCATTTTCATAATCTTCCCCTCTTCAGCCTCCATCTCGGCAATGGGAGGTGCTTACTGAAAATGGTCAATTGTGCTTATTAACCCAGCACTGTACTACTGCATAATTTTAATTCACACTAGATGGCAGTGCGTTGGAACAAGGAGCTGATTGGTTGGTATATCTCAACCACAGGGTTCCACCAATGAGCTCATTGGTTCCACAGCTTCCAACGCACTGCCATCTACTGTGGTTTCAATGAAAGATTGAGCCAGGAGGGCGGAGTCATGTCTGGGCCGAATCATTTCAAAGGGGTGCATGGTTGATATTACCAGTCGTCATCACCTGCAAACCTGTAACCGTGCACCCCTTTGAAATGGTTCGGCCTAGACATGACTCCGCCCTCCTGGCTCAATCTTTCATTGAAACCACAGTAGTGTGAGTCACACCAAGTTGCTATGACATGACCTCATAGTCTCTTAGCCTTTCTTACACTATAGCCTTGACTGGGCCAACCAGATGGCACCCTGTTTAGAGAGTAGCATACGTCATAATCTGTCCGCATAGAGTGTCAACTCTCATGCCAATTGCTATATATAGTTCTATTGGAAACGAACACTTTTCTCAGAGGGTGGTTGCATGATGGGTGGAATTGCCAATTGAGGTGTTGAGAGTACTGTTAAGGGTTTTAAGAACAATCTTGATGAGTTGTTTAATATTATGGGACTATATTTCAAAAAATTGGAAAACAGGCTATATATTGGGACATAAGATATGAACGGCCCCTTGCATGAAATTTTCCTTTTATGGAAATTGTGTGCACATGTCAAGGTTATATCCTCATTTCGTTCTAATCTACATTGTTTGGTGGAATAATTTGCATAAAAATTTGCTGATTCATATCGGTATATTTTATATGCAGCAGGTCAGTTGGTCGGTTATAGTCATAACTGAAACAGTATTTGCTAAAACCTTCATACCAAATTAAAATTAGGTACTTTACTTGCACCAGTTTCAGCAGCACATTTTTACGTACTAGTAGTTAGGATTTTTTGAAAATCCGATATGCAGATGATGTCATCGATCCCACGTTTGGCTGCGTTGCTCCGTATATTTCTGCACCAGTATTCCTGTGTGTGTTTGTATATATATCTAGTGGTAAATTTGAAATCTGTGATTCTAACCCAGCACCACACCAGATGCAAGCGAATTGCCAATATATACTGTATATCTGAGCAAATTTCCCCTGAGCTTGCTGGCAGTTTCTGTTGAAATTGACCAAAGTCCGATCGGAAATTGCCTGTTGTTGCGACCAGCAGATATTGATTCTTGCATTTTTCTCTTATCAATTTTGCTTACATTTTTCACTGAATTTACTATAGTTTGATCAAGCACAAGAAGGGAATGGAAACTGATTTGTAAGGGGTGGTAAAGCTGTTTGCAGTGAAGCACAACCATCCAAATAAGTCAACCAAAACCACCTTTCCCAAATCCATTCTTGTGCTTGATCAAACTATGTATAGTATACACTATACAGTGAAACTTGATCATTAGTACAGTGACACAATTATTCAGGTGATAGTATTTGAAATTTACATTTATTATTTGTGAGATAATTGCATGTATGTATAATGTTTAACTGTTCAACAAATCTTGTGTTTTTAATAATGAAACACTAATTATTGTTTTTAATAATGAAGCACTAAATATTTTTGAACTTGAAACAGAAACTTCAATTATTAGTATATATAATTAGTATATATAATTAAACTTCCCAAATTAATTTCCTGCATAAATACTTAATGCAAAATGAAATTGGGTTTATTTGTACTTCAAATTGAGGTTATTTGTGCTTTTGTAGCATTGAATGTACTACATGAATATTAGATGCATATATTGGACATATTTCAAGAATAATTTTCACAATATTTAAGTACTATCACAAATTAACCAATTCAATGACTAAACTCTTTGATCACTCATCTTTTTCAACACTCATCATGTTGCTTCTGAATGAAGTATGATGATATTAATTTGAACACTATTTTATCAGCAAGAAATTAAATGTTCAAGGTATCAATCACATTTTAAATTTGATCAGAATACGCCTACATATTGAGTTTGAGCTTTAAAAAACACATTTTGCATCAATTTCATACATTATCTATTGGTGAAATGGCTTTCTAAGTTTGGTGCAATGTATTGAGTGATTGTTATTAAGCATATAATGCATTGGTTGGGATTTATAATGGTGCACGGATTTAGACGTTATTTAATCCCTCGAAAAATGCCTGGTATAAGCTGGGCTTTGTGAAAGAGCTGAATGTACATACAACTCTTTGGATCGGATTAGTTCAGTAACACATCAAAATAATCATTTATTTCCCCCCTTGGTTTCGTGTAACTTTCATTTCTCCAAGTCTCCATCGCCTTTCCGTGTTCATCGATCTTTTCGTTTTCTTTTACTTTTTTTTTGAACTGATTTTATTTTTTGTGGCCTCAACATGGAGGATGAATTTGTGACGTTTCACGTCGTTGACTTCTATGTTTTTGGTAAGAAAATGGGCCAAAGTCACGCTACGGTAATCCCTATTTTTGAGACAAGTCCCCTACAGTCTTGTAAAAAAGGAAAAAGTAAACTAAATATTTTTTATGCTGTGACATTGCGCGTCAAACATTTTTATTTGGGTACTGTAAGATACCAAATTCAAGAAAATATTTTATTATATTGGACATATTAACAGTAAACTGTACATTGCATCATAAAGAAAATTTAAAGGTGAACTGATATTGTATTTTTTCACTTCACCGATGTTTACTAAAATTGAGACAAAGTATTAACACATGCATACCTAGCGTTCCACCAATTTTTAGAATTGATGAGATTACGGTTTCCGAGTTATTAGCTGCCAAAGTTTGTCAATTTAGGTTTTGCTAGCTTAATTACCCCTGTTCAAAATGGCCGACATTGCAGTTGATCTTTAAAGGTGAATTGACAACATTTTGTGATGTACCGTGAAGAAAGCAAGTGTTGCAATAAGATCTCTGTCGAAATTAGTTAAATAAAGTTATTAGCACTTAAAGATCAACGGGTTAATTAAGTTAGGAGGTTCACCTATGTGGTCCAACCTCCTATCTGACAAACTTTAAAACTTTTAAATGCTAATAACATTTTTACTGATCTCCGGCTTCGCGGATTTTGTTTCAACATTTGTTTCTTAATGGGTTTTCTTTGTTTATATTAAGTTTCAGGGTACCTTACAAAACCTTGTCAGTTCACCTTTAAGTATTAAGTACTAATTTATTATCTTATACATGCAGAAATTAAGTTCAAACAGAAATCAGGTGTGGAAAAATTAAATTACTAAAAATAAAAATGTCAAAAGTTGTAATTTATGTAGGAAATGTTTGCTGTCATTGAAACCAGCATTTGTGTTACATTAGTAAATTATAAGTAGATTGCTGAAATGCAGATAAACAATGGTACTTCGATCGCTAATTCAATAATACTCGTTGTAGTCGACCATTTCGGTTGATTGAACCTATTGTTGTTTTCATAATGAGGTACTTCCAGCTCATTTGAGTATTATATTTTGTGGCTTTCATGTTGTACATTGCCATTTGAGGTTGCAAACTGTGCAACTGTTTATTTCCTTTCTGTGATTTCGAAGATAATAATCGGTACAATCATAGAAATTTGTGGCTTCTGAATTTGTCATCTAATTCAAAAGATGAGCTTTGCCATTCAGCTCCGAAATTGCATGCTGATTTACAATTACTAAATTCATACATGGGTGATTATGGTACTGTATTTAAACACAAGTTCTTGATTTTTAAAATAGGCAACTTGCAGTGTAAACAAAGTTCCAACCAATATCAAAGTACTTCGAATTATTATTTATGTAACTACCAGTTTTATTATAATTACCTTTCATGCCAAATAAGGTGCTGAAATAAGAATATTAAATGCTCCTGGACTTTGCACAATCATACTTTTCTACTCTATTACTTTCTGCTGTTAGGAGTTATTCTGTGCATCATCCTGGTATGTTTCAGTATAGTATATTTAACTGTAAAATTTGTACTGGCAATTGAAATCAGATACATTCCAGAGAATCTCTGTATTTTTGTAGTACCAAAGTTTGACTTCCATATCTGGCAATTCGGTGTTCAAATACTTGGAAAAAGATTCATTTTACCCATTTAGAGCTTGCAATGCAATGTGTTCCACCTGAATAAACATTGAACTTTTTCTTTCCGCATTGGTGCACGGAATTTGTGGTCTTGTGTGTGAAGAACATTTAACAGAATGCTCTATAAGTAAATGCCAAAAATGTTCTTTGATCAAAGGATTAGGACTGCGCGGTTTCTTTTACTTTTCCACATGACCATTTTTGAGTAAGTAAAGTTTGACCAAATCCTTAGATTTCCCTTATGTGATTATTATGAAATCTCCTTTTGATCTTAACAATGTTTGCATTTGGTCTCTAATGCAGGAAACACTGCTTATCCATCGAAGGCTTGTTTGGCCGCATTGTTCCCATTTGTTGAAATCTGGGATATTGGTATAGACTAGCTATACTTAATAACGGACCACTAGTTCATAACACCCTACTGTAATCAAGGAATACTAAGGTTATGGAATGGAGACTCCAGCCAAGCGATGTGCGACGAAAAATTACCCAGAATGCACTCCGTTTAGAACCAAAGGTGTGAACTTGTGACTGAGCTAGCATAGTAAATATTCAATTTACTGGATAACACCCAAGGTAAGAGTTGTTCTACTGCACAACTTAGATGTTATTGGCAAAACACAGTTGTTAAAATACTTCGTTTAAGTCCATTATCGAATACGATACAAATACATTGAATGTGCCATTATTTTGTATATTCGATACTGGACTTCAACAAAGTATTTCAAAATTGCTTTTTGTCAATATAAAATCTAAATTGTGTAGTGGAACAACTCTTACCTTGGTATGGGTGTTATCCGGTAAATTGAATATTTACTGTGCTAGCTCAGTCACAAGTTCATACCTTTGGTTCCAAACTGAGTGCATTCTGGGTAATTTTTCGTCACGCATCGAAAACATCGCTTAGCTGGAGTCTCCATTCCATAACCTTAGTATTCTTTGTTGTAATGGAAATTTCCAATATTGCCCTATTGAATGAAGTACGATAACGTATTCCAATATGGCAGTTGTAATCATCTTCGCGCTAAGTCTTTGTTCGCGCGTAAAGTGCATACCAGGGATGCAAAACCAAACTTATGCGAATAGTAGGAACCACGTTGTGCTGAGGTAACAGAACAAGGTGAATGGTTTTAGAGAGTCACCACGAGTGCATGGCCGCCATTTGTGGTGTCTTCTCGAGGGAGCTGCCAACGTTTTCATCGATAAAGATGAGAAAGCGATAGCATGCTGCACGCTTGATTAAAGGCGCCCAAGAGAAATTCGCAAACTATCGATTGCATCTACTTTTTTCTTAGCTTTAGTGAAAAAGTACTTAGAAGAAAGTGAACCCAATTCTGTGAGCCAACCCTTCGAATTTCGGATTCCGATTGCAATTAGCCGCTTAATGACAGGAACTCGTGTTTCGCGCATAGTCTGAATTCTTTCCAAGTTACTATAAATGCATTAAGGTCACATATTTTGTTACCTTTACACATAACTGTATATTTATTATATTGGTATGAAACCATTTAGCTTTTTATGGGTCATAAATATATTTTAATGGAACCAGTTGAAGTTTCCAGAACTCATTTAATTTCTATACGGAAATCTCATCATACTGAAAGCCTGACTTACCATCCCAGAGTCCTCCTAACTTTACATATATCAATATTAAATTCAATTCCCCTAATTGCTTTCCTTTTTTGAAGTCCATCTATGATATTGCCGATAACTCTTCAAATACATTATTTTTTCATTCCTCATTTCTTGTAGTAAATTTTGCAGAAATTTCAATACGACCGATTGATTTGGTAAAGTTATTTGCAGCAATGACAAAGTTTATGAAGCCTGTTTAATATAAACATGCTAATAATTATATGCATCAATTTTTCATACCGTAGTTGAGCAAATAAGCTTTAAAGGAGAAGTATCACGGTTTTGACCCTGGCCATGCCCTTAAAACTGTTGAAAGGAAAGAGAAAATTAAAATCATGAGTTCCTTTGGAATATTTTTACAAAAATTATTGACGGAGCGATCGAGAATTGAAGAATTACGATGAATTGGAGCGCCATTGGCTAACTGCCGACCGTGAGGTCATAAACGTACCAGCAAAAGGGCGTGGTTGGCACTGTCAGTGACGTTTGTGCTACCGCTCTAACACATTTTTGCGAATTATTTTCCGGGTGAAGTACTGCTTTGAAAATTCTCATACCTTCGGAAAGTATACCAAATATCACAATAAAACTTGAGAAAAGCTTTGAAAATAATTAAAAATAGGAGAAATTGCTATGATACTTCTCCTTTAATTACCTTGTTAAGAAAAAAACATTGCTGTAATGTTCTGTACTGCGCCTGGGAATTAGCAAGGGTACCTTGCTTTTTGCTACCATCTGTGCTCCAAAAATAATGCAAATCTAATGAATTAGCTTGTAGTCAGTGCCATGTTTGTGTTGGTAAGAGTTCTATAGGAGTGCTGCATATATGATAAGGAAGTCAAGTTGATAGGAAATAGGTGCATGTGAAAGCCTATATGTGGTGACATTGAGAAGATGGATGGTAGCTGGTTATGTTTGATGTCGTTGTTTCTCATGGCAATCAATGGCTGGTTTTTGGCCTGGTTCACAAAGCTTTTGTGCACACCAGCTATGTGATATCTCTTTATTCGTTTCATTATTTCTCGCTGGTTATTTAATCACCTTAATTACAGAGTGCCATGAATTCATTGCTCTCTTTACCTCTTGAGGAATCAATGAGGCTGAATAAGACCAAGTGATTTATTACGACCTCACGGTGATTTATTGTTACTTTGTCACCAGTGCTTCCATTGCAGTAGTAGACCTGTATCATATTTACATTTTACCATGCAAATTAAGGGCGTATTTTATAAGATAAGGGGCTGTGCATCAATTATGTAGACTGTTTTAGAATTTAGAAGCTGTCGCCTTGATATATTTATCCTTGTAAAAATCTTAATACCTGTTGGGTTCAATCCAAGTATATGTGAATATACTTCTCACCTGCATTGCTAACTTTCTAAAGGTATTTTTAGAGCCACTGTTACCTTCTACAATAAACCAGTTTGAGCAGCTTGGTCCTATGCCCTATTAAGAACAGCTGTTTGTATTGGCATAAGCACATACAAGTTCCCTTGTGTGCATTTGTTCATTTTGATTGGAGGTTACAATGATCCTGAAGGTTGAATATAAGTGAAAAACAGTACATCTAGTCAGTGCTACCTGATGACTAAGGTCATTACTAAATTTGCAGTTCAAGGACCAAGAATTCCAAAATAGTTGATTTGATTCCATGCAGCATTCATGATTTGATGATAATGCAGATGCTCGGATTTAAATCTACCCTATCTGTAAGGAATTTGCAAGTATCATGTTTAGTCAGACAAGACAGAAGTCTTCAGTTGTTATAAAATTTGGTTAGAGCTCTTTCTGATTTGTTGGTCTCTGCGCGAAGATGGAAGAGAATATTTCTCCTATTGTTAGAAGCTTGCAGTAAGAGTGCAGCAAGAGGAAGACCTCAATGCTAGCAGAATGATTTATTTTGCTAAAGCCAGAGGCGAGGCATCAGGAAAGGATTAGAGGATCAGCAACATCCACGCGATACACGTGCAAAATATCAGCGGAATCCTAAACTAAGCATGAGTGCGAAAAAGTGAAATCTGCATAATTAATTCTGAATAAATAATAGCATGTATAATAGATCGCCCAACGTTCCCCAATGTCAAGTGATAATATTATGGGAGAGACTTGCCTGCATTTTGATTTCACTCTAAATGAAAAATGATGTTTTCCCCTTTAAAAAATAAAGAATTACCTTCATATAAATTTGTTAAGGAAACATTACATTATGATTACTGCATGCACTACAGAGAAAGTTTCATCTGAAACAAATCAATACTCTACTGTAAGCTGCTGTGTATGTTTGTACATGGGACACCCAGTGCAGGGGTCCGCGTCCTCCATTGTCACCGCTACCGTGGTGTCCACGGCCAAAAATGAGTCCCTGGAGGGTACGTGACTATTGGGCGCGGTCCAACGGGCGCAGGACTAACAGGCCCCGCTGAATGGGCACTTTCCATTATCAGTATTTCTTTACCCGGGCAACGCCGGGTACCATGGCTAGTAAGCTACAGTAGTGGGCACCAAAGTTGAGACTGTGGGAGGCGTGTCTACAATGTAGTGTACTCTCCAAACAGGGTACCACCTGCCTGGAGGTTGAACCCTGTCCAGCAATTATGTGATTATATACTGTAAGTGCCATGAAAGATTGTGCCGGAAATGAGAAGAGTCGACTCATTTTAGGGGTCGGGGTTTGATACACCT
>JAQFZQ010002673.1:0-12984 GCA_034696005.1 Glomeris marginata | reverse complement strand
AACGCTTGTGCAATTGCTGCAGGGGCATGGAGGGGAAGCCTGCCTTACCCTTTTGGCGATGTGATGCCGCCTTAATTGTTAACCCAGTTATATCTATGTACTGAATTATTAAAATGTTAAACTTTAGGATTGTCTTAAATTGCTTGACTATTATAGATACTGTGTATGTAAACTATTAGGACTACTTTTTCTTATAGTACTGTAATAAGAAAAACATTTTTCCTTAACCCATATAATGTATTGACCGTTTAGTTATCCTAATCGATTTGAACATTGATTGATGATCGATCAGGAATCAATCGCGTTCGCCTTTTAATTGACAGGTGAATCACGTGACTGGTTCCTCAATAAAAAAAAAGAAAAGTAGAGAAAGATTGGCGTTTTGTTCGACCTTCGTGCGATTTAAAAAAAATCCCAGTGACCCGAATTTTTGATAATTCCTCCCACTTTTCCATTTTCTTAAAAACGTTGTCCTGGAAGTACACTGATTTGACGTTGTTGAGGTTGGTGGCGCTGAAAGTAGTGCCGATTTTGATTAGATTATGCATATGTACTGTAAGAAATTTGTATGATTCCCTGCAAATTTTGAGATATGACCACTCCTTAATCTTGACTATAGCCACTCAAAAAAAAAAAAAAAGATTGCACCTATCATGTGGAACACTTAGCTTGCCATACTGAATATGAGGCCATTGAGGCCATTTCACCAAGTTCAATCGCTAATAACTTTTTTTTTACTAATTTCCACTGAAATATGGTTTAAACACTAATAGCTTTAAATGACAAATTTATTTTGCAAATTTCAATTTTCAGGGTACCCTACAAAACCATATGGGTTCACCTTTAATTAATTGCCTTCAACGTGGGTTATGTTTTTTGGTTCATTTCCGAGTTCATCATTCCATATTTTATACATATAGTAATATATATATATGATATTTTTGTTTTAAAAAATGTGTGCATGATAAATGGTAAAGTTGAGAATGTTTGTTGCCTCGCACCCATTTTTTGTTGAAGAAGTGAAAAGTTTTGGCCACGAACTGGGCCATCCTCTCTAATCTGGTTGATGTCGTTAATTATCATAGTTATTGTTTGTTGTAACGTGAATCTCTCGAGTTTGTTGAGAGGTGCTATAGGGGGGTGCTGAAGAAAAGTAGTGCCAGGGTGTGTTTGTGTGATGGCCCCGTTTTAATGCTGAAACCAAAGTGAAAGCTGCTGATTAACGCAACCAGAGCGTGCTTTAAATTTCAACTTACTTTACTTTGCTCTTGTTATATGTGTGTGTGCTCTATCAAAATTTGCAGACCTCCCTAAGCTATATAGTACAGGCAAAAACACCTTTATACCTCGTATAAGAGATGGAAATCGGGTTGCGGTCAAAAGTTTCACTCGTTTTTCGCACCATCAGCAACAATCTTCCCATCATTCATCATTACATTTTAAAATTTAACCGTCTAAATTCAACCCGTAATCTAAAATGTGCCATATCCATACTTTTAACTCGAGCTTTGACTGCTAGATGGCCCCCTAAGCAGCAAATTGTTCTCGAATATGAACTGACATAGTAATGCCATTGAAGACTTTATTAGGTTGTAATCTTTCAATAGATGCACCCCTTATAAAAGCATTCCCTTATAAAATACAGGTTTTATCCTCTCTTGATACATACATAATGCATATGTAGAAGTATACAGGGTGAGTGAAAAGTATAGTTCCATGCATTTATTTCTGAAACGGTGTGGTGCACAATGTTCCTGTTTGTTTATGGGATAGGAAGTGATATGTGGGGAATCCGTATATCATATCGCATGTGACCTATGACGTCATCATCAAGGTTATTCAAATACTATGTTTTGAGCCATAGCAGTTAGGACCTTAGTTCCAATTTATGAAACATGGTTCATTAGACTAATTTTATGGTCACCTACAACTTTCAAATTGGAACTAGGGTCCTAATTGCTACGGTTCAAAACACAAAATTGAAATAACCTAGATTATGACGTCATAGGTCATGTGCGATATGATATTCGGATTCACCACATATCACTTCCTATCCCATAAACAAACAGGAACATTGTCCACCACACCGTTTCAAAAATAAATGCATGGAACTATACTTTTCACTCACCCTGTATGGTTAATGCATTGGAGCTATTTTGGATCGATGTAATTGGTACATTTTGGTATACTACTATGGCATTGGCCCAAATGTGGGACGTCTCACCTTAAATGGATGTGTGATCGGTTCTCACGGTTGGACCCATTTAGAGGGAGGGGTGAAAAGGTAAGAGGTGAGTGGTGTTTATAGAGCAGTGTGGAATTTCAGACCTGTATGTCACTCTTCTCTCCCTTCTCCATTTACTTTTTTTCTCCTCTCCTTAGTGTGTTTTATGCTTGCACATGTTGTTTTCCTTTTTTCTGTCTCTATATAGTCGCTCTATAAGAAAGGTGTTGCATTTTTTCCTCTCACCTGTTTTTGCAGAACCGTCTTTTGCAATTAATGCGATTACAAATTAGACGAGACTGTGGAACAACTAAGTTTGTCTGTCTGTTTGTTATATTACGGTACACATTGTTTTACAAATTGTTGGCAAAGTGAATGCATTAATGGGGATGAGATAACGTTGTCTGTCTTTTTTGTTAAAAGTCTCTTGAAATCTTTTTGGGAAGGACAGTGGAAATAAAATGGAGGAAACCATTTTAGGCTTATTTCCTGCGCAGATAACGTGGTGAATTTTGGTGGAGCAAAATGTCAACTGCCACCTATACATGTAGGTTTATATATCTATTATCACTTGAAACCTTGTTTTGTTTCGGTTTTTTAAAACTTTTTAAGCCCGCTTTATATGAATATAGTATAGCTACAGTGGCGGCTTTTTCTTCCTAATTATATACGGACATTATTTCTGATAAGTTAATTAAAATACCACTTTGCTGTACGTTGTTGTCTGATAGTTGCTGCACCGATATTATCTCTGTAGGAAAACCTGTGTATTAATTATGTATATGAAGCCATGGTTATTTTTTTATCATGTTCCCCAAATCCGGAAACTTGTTATGTAATTTTAGTACCTTAAAGTTTGTTTTAAGCTTTCATGGCAATAATAATGAAGCTATTTTCTGGTTTATGTTTCTTGTAATTTTTTCATAACTGTTATTAACCACATTCAAGTGCATAAATCACATTTGGGAGCTTTGCAGTGAAGCACATGTAAGAGCACTTCCCCACATTGCACTATATACAGGGTGATTCCGAGCTCTCTGTACAAACTTTTAGGGGAGGAAGGGGAAACTGAAATAAACGTTTTATGTTCTATGATCGCATGTCTTCATGTGTCACCCTTTGGTGACATGCTCCCATGTGGAGCATGTCTAAAGAATAGCAGTTGCTGCTGCAAGTGTTTGCGAAATACCAGGTATTTTCGATGATGTACAGCAATCAATGCCTACCACCAATTTTTCACAAACAAATTTTGTGGGACAGATTACTTTTTTGTTATAAACAAATCATGCAATGCACATTTCCCGTCAAATTTTGGACGGGTTACGGCTTGTATAACATGAAACGTTTGTTTTAGTGTCCCCTACCTCCCCTAAAAGTTTGTACAGAGAGATCGGAATCGCCCTGTATACAGGGTGGATAAAGATTCAGTATCTTTGATTAATAGCTTTTTGCTCATGATATGCATTAAAAAAGTAATACTGCTGACAAATAGGAGGTCTGTGCCCTTTCAAATCCCTTATGGACATTTTCCTCTCTCTCTCTCTCAGTACTAAGGTGCAACCCATGGTAATGCCATTGCTAGTCGAATCGGGGCCGAATCACATTCGCGGATGAACACATATTAATGCTTCTACGTACATAGGAGTTTATACTTATCTGTATGTAGAAGCGCCACAACATCATCCACTCTATAATAACCTTCAGTTAGGTACTGAAGAAATACCTTCAATCACAAGATATGATCATTTCCAATCACAATTCTTCATATCATTTTACATGTGGACAAATAGTAGCAAAATGCAAAACAGTTGAGGACTCTATCCTGTAGTACATTTTACAACACTTATACTTAGGTTTGCATTGGTATTACTTAGAGTTGTGCATTAGCATAGTACAGTGTATGTCCACACTGAACGCAAATGAGATCATTTGGTGCGAAGAGAGTTTAAAATTTGAAATGGGCTCTTGTGATGGCGCGTCACGAGAGATTTTATAAGAAAATTAGGGAAATGGTATAGGTTTCCAACTAAACGTAGGACTGGTTTGTTAAAAGTGCATAAAGTTTTGTGGATAATTGAATGTAGGTTGCCAGGTTGTGTACACTGTTCAATCACTTTGAACGAAAATTGGGAAAGTTGAGTTTGTAACGAGCACGTGTTGGGAGGTCGCAGCAGGGGGACAAAGCAAAAACCCGCTGCTTACTATCATAATAATACACTCAATACTTGTTAGGTTTTCTTCTTCCAAACCGATGCCACACGAAAACAAACAAACAATTTAAAAAGTTAATATGGAAAAGTCGAGTAAGTAGGTCTAAAGTCGTCAAAAGTGGCTCGATTGTGGCGCCACTCTCCCCCAGATCTCCACATTTTCTTCTTCCTAAACAAAAACTTTCGTGTTATACCTGTAGCCTGGCTGCTTTGCATCATTATAGTATATAGCCCAGGGTACACGGTAGTTGGCAACATGGAGATAGCAATCAGTTACAGAAAAGGGAGGGGGAAAAAAGTTGCAATCAAGTTTAAACGTGTTGCATCTACACCGGTTATTTCATTTATTTATAAAAGAGTTCCACTCTGTGGGCATCGTTCAAACCACTGTTATCCTTACCTGCAACATGCAGTTTAAGGGTCAGAGGTCGTCGGCTTTGATTTGGGTACCAAAACTTTTTTACCAACTGTTTTTGTTGGTGTTGTTTTTTGTTTGTATTTTCTTACCTGAAAATGTTGCCACAATTTGCATGAGTGTAAACGACGGAAATACGTTGCGTGATTTCATTATTGGAGAGGTTAAAGTTGAACCTCGGGACGTCACATTATAAAAAAGTGGTATGAAATCATTGGACTGGTCGTGAGTTCTCAATCTTCTTACCTGGTTTGTTGTACATGCAATTAAAAAAACAGTACAACGCCTAATTAATTAGATACTACTGTAGAAGTTAGGACTAACCTGTTAATTCCGGATGTGGATCCAAGTGTGTTGTCTATATTTGTGATTGTTTTTATGGATATGTGTATTTAGCTATGCTAATGATCACTATGTTATGGGTTTTTATGGTTGCTATATTGTAGGGTATTTGGAGATGTGGTGAGATTGTAAATTGCATTTAGACAATAATCCCATATTTCCGGTTATTTAAGGAACAAATTTCAATTTGTGAATTTTGAGTGAGTGAATAGGAAGTGGCATGGGGGAATTCAGAAAATCATGTCGCACGTGACCTTGGACTTCATGTTCAAGGTTTTTCGAATTTCATCTCGTGAACCGCTACACTTAGGACACTAGTCCCAGTTTAAAAGTTGATGGCAATAGTTAAATTGTAGTGTAATGAATCTTATTTCACAATTTTTGAGGCCCATTCTGAATTTTGTTTAGTTTTTCCTAATCTTATGCATGCAACATGAGGCTGCTTCCCTGTCTTGCGCAATGCCTGCAAACTTGCACCCCTTCAAAACATGAAATTGGCACTGTCCTAGCTCAATCTTTCTTTGGAAGGACAGTAGGTACCTGTTTCAAATTGGGATGTTCACGGTATATGAAACTATTTGTTACCTAGCGGCAGATGTGAAAGAATAGGTGAGCCTTGTTACTTGGAGATGTATCTCTACGCTCCTTGTTCCATGCACAGCCATTCTGCAACCTTTCTGGCAAAGATTCCAGAAAACGGACTATTTTTCATCGTGCATTAAAATACAAGTTCCAATGTGCAAACAGTCTGCCAACTATGACTGATTTTGAGTTTGTGGTCTGATTATAAGAGGGTCACCCCTATGTAAATCCTATGGGACTTTTCGGTTCTATGAAAAAACGGTCAACTTTGTCAGGTGGTCAAGTTCACAGGTTTCACTGTACCTCGAACCGTTTCACTGTTATTCCAATACACAAGTATTTTGTTTCAGGGTAATTTGCACCTTGCATTCTTTAGTTTCCCTCAAATTGATTGATGCAATCTTGGACGCTGTTTGAGTATATTGTACTGATTTGTATGGGAGTGATGTTCTTTGGAAGAACCTTGGCTTTTGCCTGAATTGTAGGGAAATAGGAGTTGACTTTTTGTACAAGTTTGCTGATTATCATTTCCATGAGATATTGGACGGCAATTGGGGCAATAAATTTTGCGCTCAAAAATGTTTGCAACCTGCATGGTTTTCCAGCATAAGGTTTGGGTTTTTGAGGAGCATTTTTATTTTTTCATGACTGTGCTATTTCTCGCATATATTGCTGGCTGGCTGGCCATAGTTTGTATGTTTACGACGGCCAAGAAGCTGAATGATTTATATCCGTTCTGTGGGCTTATTTGTGTCTCATGGGCGATACATTCCTGACGCAACTCATTTGCATATTGAAGAAGTAAGAAGCGTGACGAGACTTGATCCATCCCTTCCTTCCTTCCCTTCTTCCTTCCTTCCTTTTACTTATCCTCTCCCTTTTGCCCTTCATAACACATCCTTGCATAAAATCACCAACACTGCCAACCACTTTTGCTTTCCTCTCGATCACATACCTTTCAAATACATCACTTACATTTTCTTCTACTCAGTCATCTGCACTTGTATGAGAAAACTAAACGATACTAGTGAAATATCTCACAACTTTCAAGTCAGCCTTGTAATAATTCTACTTCAACTGTAATAGTTTGTTATGGAAACAACGAACACTCAATTAGGTTCGATCCCCATTTTGGGAAATCCACGTAGACACGCCCCACATTGTGCAGTTTTCATTTAATTCGTTAACTATGGTAATTGTTACTATACACATTTTAAATAGCAAGTTTATGTATAGTTTTGCATGGGTACGTGACAGCATATTTTTCATTTTTAGTGTAAACTGTCTGTCCCTTTAATTAATTGATATGGTATACATGAGTATACAATGCAAGGCATAATTTGCTCGAGCTGTATAATAATGTAATGCTACTTTTTGAAACTAGGTTTAGTACAACCCATTACAATACAGTATATACTAGTGCAATAAAATGCGATACAATACTATAAATCATTATGAAAAGTAATATGTATAATGCAATAAATTACAATACAACACCAATACAATAAAATACCTATAACATTCCATTGTCAAGGGTAATAAAATACAATTCAATACAAAGCAATATACAGTGAAATATTATGCAGTATACATTACACACTGTACCTTACAATAATTCAAATTGGCTACATTGCTATATACATTACAATATAATACCATACAATACGATACATTGAAATAATACAATACAGTATTACAATACAAAACATTACTAAAAGTAAAACAGATGACTATAGACAATCATTGCATTACTGCAGTATAATCAAAATTGTACTGTTCAAATTCAGTGCTCTCCATGCCACTAATTCACGTTTTTGTACTATCTCAAATAATTCAAAAGTTAGAACACGGATGACCTTGAAGCAAATGTCGTACAGCAAATTTGAACACACCATTGTGTCTGCAACCCTTTATTTCCTATCTGTTTCCCTATTCAAATTTTGGTTACCTATGATATGGTTTGGAAGTGATTGCTTGCATTTAGACTTTCCGTCCACCCTGTATATAATTTCTGCATTAGATTGCTAATACAAATACTTTCCCCAATGCAGTGAAATCGCAATAAAAAAACAATAATGCACAGCAAAAATTCTAGGAAACCGAAATATTTGAGTGGTCTAATGTTGTGTATTCGAAGCAAGAAAAAGAAAGATGGAAATACTAGTTTTTATGTGGACTGGTGTTGTACGTCCTTTTCGGGCTCATCCATATAGAAATATACGAGTGTGTTATAAGTTTTGAAAAGTGGAATGTGAAAATTGCAAGTGGATGCAAGCTAAGCCACGTGACACGCAACCAAAGGTTAAAACAGCTGCATGTTTTTTTCTATGCTTGTTGTTTGCAGTTTTGTTGCAATGGCTGTAATAGCGATGCGTGTCCAGTATCCGGTAAGGTACATTTTCAAAGTGGTCAGAAGTTTTTGTGTGATTATACAAGTGGATAGGAACTGAGTTTATGACTGCACTAAGGCAGTGCAGTGAGCTTTTAGGGAGCGGGGTCAACCTCAAATCTAACCCCCCTCAACTTTAAACGTGCATAATGTACAGTGAAGCTTACAAACTCAACTTTTTTTCCAACCTCTAAACTTTTACCACTCGTTTTGCAATTAAATGGACTGCATTGTATAATAATACTTCCCACTTTTACAGGTAACAACAACAACCTATTGCAACTCGTGCCTTACTTTGCATATTCCTTTTTTTTTGTTGCTTCATTATGTTTCAGTATTCATAAATATACTTGCAGAAACCTTCAACTATGCCAAACTCATTTGCTGGCATCACTATTTCATTCCTATCCATCCGCATTTAATATGGCAACATTTCTAGCCATTTACACCAAACTTCAATTATTTTTTTTTTTTAACTATATGATTTTAAAACATCTGGTCAGGAATTTGTACTTGAACATGCAATTTCTTCTAGACTTGTGATATTTCCAAAAGACAAAAACTGTGCATAGCTCTTTTGCATATAAACATATATTTGTGACGCCAAAATTCTAGTTCGTGATGAATGTATGAAACCCTTTCATGCCAAGAAGGCAATAAATGAAATACATATGATATACCTACCTTTCAATCATTGAGTTCAATGTATAGTATAATTCCTGTTTGTGGATGCTACACTAGTTATTTCAGCCACAATTCTGCATATTAAGTAAATAATACAATGTTTGCACAGATGGTAACACTCGAGTGACATTGCGAAATTACTTACCTATTTACTTTGTGTTTTACTATTTACTGTATTTACATAGTGTGAAAGGTAACTGTGAGCAAGTAAAAAATTGAAAGCAAATGAATTGACAAATTTAGATTTTGAGCGTAATTTATAATTGAACTTGCTATTCACAATTATAGTACATATTAGAGTGTTTGATGAATCAGCTGGAGTTCAAGTTAATGTGAGGGATGTTAAACAAATTTTAATATTAATTCTCTGAATTAAAATTGAAGAATGAAACTGTGTCAAGAAACATTATTTTCACCGTTAATTTGATTATGATTTTACATCTGTAAATTAATTTTAAATTAAAACTCGTTGGAAAAGTTATTGAATATCAAACGTTTCTTATTTTTGCCACCAGATGGTTCTGCGCCAAAAACGCTGCCGATTTATTTTGTGTGGCATGCGCCATCTGGTATCGAAAGTGAAAAACACTTTTATGTTTATTATAGGTAGTGAAACCTGTCAATTGTAGAAACTGTCTATGGTGGGAACCTCTGTATGGTGGAAGTTTGACATTTTTGAAACCATAGACTGCATGTTAAATGTTTAAAATAGACCTCTCTATGCTGGAAAATCTGTCTATTGTGGAAAGTTTATCCGGTCCCTTGAGATACCACCATGTACATGTTTTACTGTAGTATATTTCGAATTTGTCAACCATGTTCCTTCAACTGTAGGATAAAATTGAAATTATTGATGCTACCAATTGAAGGGAGATCAACTGCGTTTCTATGTTCTGCACATAGGTGGCGCTGCGTTCACGTTCAGGGGAGTAAATAGGGAGTGATGTTATCTGTCCGAATATATTTGATTTATCGCCATCGTTGCTTTCATTTGTGGGACTAATATTTTGGCATGTAATTTTTTTCTCTCGTTGCGTCGGTTTTACCTTGAGGGGCGTGTCTAAGCATGTGTTTGCACAACGGTCCAGATAACGAAATGGCCACTCCCACCTGCCATAATAACGCCCACGCACTTCCGTTCGCCACAATTGATCCCACTTTGTTCTGTAGCTCTAAACCTACGCCGGGTGTGGTGAGGTTTTATTGGTGATTTTTCCTGTTATCCTAACCCCAAAAAATCCCAAATTCGGACCCTATTTGGGGAGAAGATGACGGCGTGCCATACCTTTCTTTCCCCCACTTTTTTATTGTTACTTTATTTTTTTACAGTCACTATTATAACATGTGGTGCCATCCATGACCCAAATTTTGTGGGTCTTCAGTTTTTTGTGCTCAAGTCTCATGAACAAACTATTAAAAAGTGGGACAGTTGACACAGACACGTGCATTTACCTCTAATCTTGGCCACTTTAATTGCACATTATGGCTTATTTGCATATTCAATTTATCAACCGGTTTCTATGGGTAATAACAGTACCATTATCACTTTTATTCAATTGAAATCACTTCATCTTCAAATCTGTAAGTGTCATATAATTGATTAACAATGGGATTTATTTCCTTCAGTCATCCAAAAGATTTATTCTTGGAACTGTTTGTGTGCTGGTGACAGTAGTGACACCTATATCAAGGTTCATATGCCACTGAGGGAAACCTGGAAAATTTATACAAAAGTCAGGGAATTTAGATTTTGGCTAAATATTTAGGGAAAACACAAGAAATTTAGTATTTAAAATTAAAGGAAAACTAACTTAGAGAATTTGTAATAATGTTGCCAAAACTTGGGAAATTGGTACGGTGAACCCTTACCTATGGTGAAAACTGTCCATTGTGGAAATTAACCTGCCAATGTTTTAAAATTTACAATTATTCTGGCCCATTAATTGACACCATGATTTATGTTAAATTTTTAAACCCTGTGTGTATAAATACTGGAAAACCTGCCTATGATGGAGATTTCCTCCGATCTCTTGAGTTTCCACCATAAACAGGTTCCACACTGTATACAGTATGCAATTTGAATGTGTCTTAGATTAAAAATATTTATAAAAATAGTTAATTATTGTAAAACCAGTTTAACCTGCATAAAATATGGTCTGGAAATTTTGTCTGGAAAACCTGGAATGCTCGTTGAAAATTTTAATCGCAGATTGGTATGAACCATGTAAGCCTACTCAAAACACTCATTAACAATGGTATTTTTCCTTCATACAAAATAATTAGTATTTAAATTAGAACTGGTCACTGTATTTTCCATCCAGCTTCGATTATTGTGTTTATAATTATAATTAATTTGTGGAATTAGCAAATGTTGTTGTTATTTTCTATAATAGGTATAAAGGGAAAGGATTGTTACATAGCTTATTGGTGGTATATTTTGAGTGTTGTGTGTGCATGATTTGGAAGAGGCTGATGATGATATGGCGTTTAATTGCAATTGGCCATAATTATAAACGGCAAGAGATTTTTCCGCACTACTGCAAATAATAGTTTTTGGAAAACAATGGCCTCACATCCCCCGTTGCTAATAAATCTGAAGTGATGCCAATCTAATCTGATATTTTTCTCTTGAATTTCGACGGATTTGAATAAGCTAATGGCCGCAGTAGAGCGAGAAAAACAGGAGCAACAAAAGAAATTGCAAACCTAATTGCACTTTCCCAATTCCCTATCTCACTTTTGGTCAAGGTCTGATTGCACATTTGCACAATTGTCTTTTGTCCCCGTTTTACCAACTTTTATATCAACGTATACATATTTTCCAAGTCTATGCGTTTTTTGAGGGTCTCTTTTTTGAGTGCAATTTAGATAATAATCTCAATAACAGCGTTTCCAATTATGTCCCTCAATGTTTCCACTGCCAATAACAACAAACTCACTTGCATGGTATTATGCTTTTAAAACTCATTTTTCTTCAATTGCATTTCTTCCAGAAATTGTATAGATTTCTATCTCTTAAATTGCTGACTTTCTCTTGTTGACATTGTTTCAACCCAAGTTTCAACAAAGGTTTACAATAAACAAACGTTCCCAAGTACCCCACATTCATCTCGATTAGATTGAACTTTTATAGCAGGGTTAACAATAACACGTAGGGAAACCTGGAAATGTCAGTGGATTTTAGCTAAGAATTCAGGAGAAACTCGGGAAATTTGCGAAAATGTTTATGAAAACTAGAAAACGTATGGAAATTGATATAATTTGAATGTGTTTTAAATCAAAATCATTAATATTGACTGCAATATTGAATACAAACTAGCTTTCATTGAATTTTTACATGACATTAGCAGGTTTTTCCATACTGATTAGTTTAATTGCTCTTCACTTACCTGCAACATATTTATTTTTAAATCACCATTAAATGCGGTCTGGAAATTAAACCTGGATAAACTATCAGAAAAAAAGGTTATTAACAATTTGGTATGACTGTTCTTTCCTTATAATATGATTGCATTGTACGTATAATTAAAAATACACGTTTTATTGTGACATGTGTTATTAATAGCCTGTTCATGACAGTCGATTTGAATAATTTGCATTTATAGCTGCAGATGTTGGTTGTGTTTCTGTGTGACTCATAAAAATTGTTCATTGCAGTTGTACCGTGAGGCTGACATGCAAGAAGAAAAGGACCGTTTGTCACGTGCCATGGGGTCATTGAGAGACAAACGTCTGCTCTCCAAAGTCCTAGAATTGGCCATGTCGGTGAGTACAAGACATTTCTTCATTTGTTATTAGATTTACACGAGGATTTACACTTGAAAGCAAGTTTCTGGATGAGGACAAGTTTGAACAGATGTGGGTGGATAAATGTAAACTCTCGTATTTTGATCAAGTTTCTTGCATCTTCATCAAACTAGACTCGTAGGTCTATTTTAAAGGTGAATTGACAGGGTTAGATAAAATTATCCGATCCGAATGAGAAATAATACATAGAATTATACCTTACTGTTGAACCACTCCTGAAATTTTGAAGCAATTTAAAGCGGTAGTTAATGCGCAATTTGAGAAATATGACGAAAAGTCGGTTCTTGAGGTCGGTTCTACATAATTAATGGATCACCGGAAGCAGCGTATT
>JAQFZQ010002672.1:0-12998 GCA_034696005.1 Glomeris marginata | reverse complement strand
CCTCTCTAGGGACGCATTGATAGCAGCGCCACCACACGGATTTCTCCGGGAACCTTGCCGAGAAACTTGTGAATACAGTTCATATCATTGACTGCGCCTAGAGTCTAACTGCGCCTGCGCCTGCAAAAGCGCTTCAACAAGCGGACGCTCTCGTGTCACCCAACAATCGTGTTTTCACATTTGCGGTTTGGTGGCGTGTTGCGGCAAGTGGTCTTTGCAAGAGTCGCTACTCGCTAGGAAAAATATTGTGCAAAGTATGGAGGGATATTTATCGGCTGTGTCAAAGATTTCGGACGAAAGGTATCCGAAAATTGCGGGGAGCAAGCACGATTACGGAACGGCCGGATTTCGAACTGTGTACGTATGTAATTGCAGAAAAAAATGTCACGTCACTTTGGTTCGCCGCGAGGCGCGGCGGTCAAATTGAAACCTTTCAGAATATTGGGTCAAGCGAAACTATTCTAGGAATTCGACGGTCGACTGGTTACGTGCTCTGAATTAATGTAAAAAGTTTTACATGGCACAGAAGGGCAAAACGAAATGTATTTACTCTAAAACTGCATGTTTACAGAGTGTTCGTTCTTGGACGGTTCGTTTATTGATAACGTGTTATCAGAAATAATAAATGCTCTGGTAATACATATATACATTAAATATTTTCAAGATATTATTAAATGTCTGAATTCACTGTTATTCCTTGCTTACTTGTAATATATTTGAAATAATTGTTTCACATTTGCAATTTATTATTGAAATTGCATGATTGAGTGCTCTGCAAAACACATAAACTGCATGGACTATAATAAAAAACTTAGCACGCATCAGACCAGGAAATTATCCTGGATAACCGATAATAAATTGTTACGTAACGAAATAGTGAGTTTTATAAGAATTCTTAAATAATAAAATACAAAAGTTTTTACATGTGGTATAAGGTAATTAATGGCAGAATTATTGGAGATAATTAATTCTGTAAATAATCTTGAACTTTCATTTTAACTAAGCAGTTCTAGTTACAGAGCACAATTTGTAAAATAATTTTGATAATTAAACTTAAATTACTAAGGTACGAAAAGTAATGAAAACAAACAATTGGGCACTATTTAAGAATGCAAATAAAAACGGCCACATAGCATTCTGTGAATAATTTGATACTTTGGAAATCGCAGTTTGATCACTGATTATAATTTTGTTTAATGCAGAGCCAGTGAATTGCCTCATGTGGTGTTCAGGATGGGAGTTTTAGCTGCCCTGCGATCCAAATTGAAGAAAGGTATGTAGTACATACAGTGAAACCTGTGAACTTGGCCACCCTTATGTATGCTGACCACCTTGAATGTCTACCGCTGAAATGGGAAAAACACAATTGACAATTTTCTGTCTTGTAATTTGACGTCATCGGCCAATTGACTTGCTGTTGGCTGTTGGTGTTAATGAATAATTTTAGTATGATATAATAAGAACGTGTATTAAATTTTAATTTTTCAACAGCCACAGTAGGAGTAATGGTGACCGCTTCACACAACCCAGAATGTGACAACGGAGTGAAACTCATCGATCCTCACGGCGAGATGTTGGAATCGTCTTTTGAAGATGTAGCCAACGGTCTTGCCAATTCAGAGTGTGTGTTCTTGTCATTATCATAGTCTTTTTGAAGTAGTACCACGTGAAGTACCATATAAGGATATAAATTAGTTCAACAGAGTTGTAAAGTGGAACTGGATAAACAAAGTGTGCAAAAAATAACAGTATGAATATTTCCTTATTTTTTCGAACTAGGAATATTACGGAAACTCTGAAAAACATTATCGACGATTTTGGTGTTGATTTGAACCAGGAGGCATCCGTATTCGTTGGCAGGGACACAAGGTCAGTTCGACTACTTTAATCCCAGTTGTGTAACTTTAAATGTAAATTTTATTACAGACCAAGTAGCGTGTCCTTATCGCAGGCTGTCGTAGATGGAGTACGATGCTTTTCCGGTGCGGTGAAGGATTTTGGTACGTATTAAATCCACCATGAAATACGGAATGACGTGGTTGCCAACTAATTTCTCGTTTGTTAGAACTTGTAACAACCCCCCAATTGCATTACGCCGTGTTGTGCCACAACACCGGCGGCGAGTACGGCGAGCCCTCCGAAGAAGGTTACTACAAGAAACTGGCCACCGCTTTCCTCGCGCTGCGTGGAGGGGTACATTTTTATATGGTTTATTCATAAACTGCCATCCATGGTTGCACGTCACCTTGATTCCGGTGTTCGCACCTGGGTTCTTTGCAGCAAGCTAGTTCTTGTAGTATTTACTGTGTTGTGTCCCAAAAGTGTACAAAAGTATAGTTCAAAACAAATTGTATATTACTGCATACAGTGGAATCTCTCATTCAGTGCAAGCAACACATCCTTTGTACATAGTTGATGTCTTAGATCAGTGTAAAATGCGAATCCCTTGTATATATTGCTAATTTTCAGGAGTTCATACGAGGTGCCTACAAACCGAAAATCAGACTTGACGGTGCCAACGGTGTGGGTGCCATCAAGATGAAACTGTTGTGTCAGCATCTACAAGGCTCCCTGAACGTGCAGTTTTACAATGACGGTGCAGGCAGACTCAACTACATGGTTATATAAAATTGATCCTTCCGCAATTCTTTCCGTATCTGATTGAAATGTTTTTTTGCGGTTTGCAGTGCGGTGCAGATTACGTAAAGTCGGAGCAGAAACCTGCCGAAGGTACAACGTTTAACCTTAGCGGTTAACTGTATAATAATGGATCAATGTCCTTATAATTCCAGGTGTACCACTGGATACGGGAGTTCGTTGCGTGTCTTTCGATGGAGATGGTGACCGCATTATTTACTCGTACGTGAGCAAATTCGGCATTTGGAGGATGCTGGACGGTGACAGGATAGCTACTTTGGTACTTGATGGCTCTTTAAAATGACCTTTTAGCGCTAAAGTGATTCTTCTTAGGGAGAAGAAACACTTGTAATATTAATTACATAGATGTACGTATTTATTTTCGAGTGGGATTTAAACGTTATTTTTGGTTTTAGTTTGCAGAATATGTAGGCAAGCTTGTTAAAGATGCCGGACTTGGCTTGGTTGTAGGTTTGGTGCAAACCGCTTACGCAAATGGTGCTTCAACTATTTACGCGAGAGAAAAACTGGTGAGTACATCTCTCAAATGTTGTGCAGTTGAAGAGGATTTTATAACTGAAATGTTGGTCAATTTGGAAAGAGGATCCCAGTGACATGTGTCGCAACCGGTGTAAAGTATCTGCATAGTGAAGCCAAGAATTTTGACGTGGGGATATACTTTGAAGCCAATGGACACGGCACGGTAAAATATAAATCCTCCCTTTGCAAACTTTTACAAGGTGTGTACTGAACTGGGAATCCTGTAATTTGTTGTTATATTTGCTTGAAATCTTGGAAATATTCTCCAAGTGTTTAATGTGTACTATTCGGAGTTTTAATGACTAATAATAACACTTGATAATACTAATAACTAATAATAAATTTAGTATAAAACACTTTGGATTTTCTTATTTCACTTTTAAATGTTTAATAATTGCAGATTTCTTTTTAAAAACAATTACTTCAATTAACCATCAGTTTGCATGCATGATTAAGTGATTTGTAAATATAGAATTCTTGATGAAACCATTTGTCCCTTTATTATTAAAGCATAATATAAATAACCAATAAGTTACAAATGAGTGATTATTGCCTTTAATAATCCTGGAAATATACTGGATTTTTGAAATTACTGTTCAGTATAGACACATGCACTTGTTTATCTTTCCAGTTAAAACTTGATTTCCATTTATGCAGATCGTATTCAGCAAATCTGCCAAACAGACAATTGCTGCTGCAGCCACAGATGAGAGGTTACATTGAATCAGTTTCAGTTGTTGTTCCAATGAAACTGTAAATGATTTTATATTTGTAGTGAACCAGACAGGATGGAAACGGCGAAAAAGTTGTTGCTTCTCATCGCTCTGACCAATGAAGTACTTACGATGCAATGCAGATAATATGTGTGTTGTAACTATATTCTGTTTCTTCCACTCTGCACAGACTGTTGGCGATGCCATTTCTGATGTGCTTCTGGTGGAGACCATTCTGCACGCCAAATCATGGAGTATAGAAGATTGGGATGCCACTTATTCAGAGTTGCACAGTTGGCAGGCCAAGGTCAAGGTAGCTATTACCAGTTTACGTGGAAAAACCATTCAAAGGAAAGTAATTAAGCGGTTTCCGGGAAGGTTTCCGACAGAAAAGTTTTCCGCACCGCTGACGCGGAGAGGAGATGCGAAGAACCTGCGGGATTGCAGCAAGTCATCGATGAATTGGTGGCACCTGTGCAATCGGCCAGGGCCTTTGTCAGGTACTAACAGCTGTCGGTTTTTGCAAGGAATTTGTCAGATAAACTTGTCTTTGTTGGCAGACCTTCCGGGACTGAAGATGCCGTCAGGATTTACGCAGAAGCCTCCACTCAGGTGAAATAATAGTTGGAATGAATGTAGGTGGAATATATAAAATGTAAACTGTGAAAAGACCACACAGGGTTCATACCACTCAGGGAAACCTGGAGAGTCTGGAAAACTCGAGGAATTTGTCAAATTTTTGTCAAAACCTTGAAAACTCTTGAGAAATTTATATACGGTAAAACCGGGAAAATTTATGTAAAAATACAGTAAAGTCTTTCAAGACCATAGACAGGTTTTCCAGCATAGAAAGGTTTTTAAAAGCAATTCGTGCGATTAATGGTCCTAAAAAGTCAAATATTGCATAATAGACAGATGTCAATGTACTATTTGAATGTGTTTTAAATTGCAATAAACATAGTTTAACATATATAACATGGACTGGGAATTTAGAATAAGCAACCTGGAGTAAATTCAGAGAAAATGGTAATCGCAGATTGGACCGTGATGGTCATTTTATTATTCACCTATTCGTTTAATATTTTAAATATTTTTCTTGTTTATAATACTAAATATCGTTTTTCCAGGATGGAGCGAAGAAGTTGGCGTACGAAGTGAGCCGAGCAGTTTACAATTTAGCAGGTGGCATTGGGGAAGAACCAAGACCATAAAACAAGAGGAATTCTCTAACTTGCTGGTTTGAATAATCTGCTCAAATTATGGGGATATACTCGCGCGTGCCAATAGCCATGACAAATGCTTTCTATTGCTATATTTTGCATTTTTAATATTTAAAATAGGGGTCATTTGAAATAATTTGGATATTGAAATGATTATTGATATTTTTTGACATGTGCAATTTATTGTGTTTGTTGTTCAAGTTGGGTGCAATCAAACTGTTATACTTTAGGACAACCTCGAAAAAATATTTAACTACATACTATAACATTTTGATGTATATTTGCAAAACTGCATTCCTTCTGAATGCGTTATTATTAATTAAAAAAATGTTATTTAATAACGATTTTTATATGTTTATAATTCAGTTTATATAATATCTGAACAAAAACTGGCAGTTGAATCGTTTTTCGAGGCTGTGCTTAAATCACATTTACATTCCATCACGGTGATGGGTCATCTGGCCTTTAACCTAACAAACTGCCACATGAATATACAGTATATATAACATGCAAAATGTGATGCTGATGTGATTACGAATACAATATTATAATGGAATAAATTTGCTTTTAATAATTAGTTATAACAAGTAGGTATATATTGCACATATATTTACAAATGTCACATTGTTACAAAACAGAAAACAATACAAGCCTAAAAAACCGAACTAACAATACTTATATAACCTAACATTAATTATTTTGTTATATTGGCGTCAAAATTTCCGGCGTCATTTTGTCCTCCCATATGGAACGCCGTTCATGTCAAAAGCGGGCAAAATTTCATAATCGACACCCGCAAGCACCCTGCCCGCAAGGCTTGATTTTTGAATCCAACGATGTTCCATACAGCATTTACCAATCAATCAGCAGCGTGAACAGAGTTGACCGTGGATTCCAATACTTCCAACCTCCTTGGTGTCGGTTATGAAATCCAAGATGAAATTTTGTCCGCTTTTTGACCCTTGCTTTTGACATGAACGGCGTTCCATAAAAATGTTTAGCTCATCAAAATGGCGTCCGTGATAAGAGTTGGCCATAATATCTGACGTAAAATGGATCTGAAACGATGCAGCACGCGATTGGTTGTAGAGCGATCGACGGGGGGCGGAGTCTCGCTGCATTCCTCGTTGCAGACGTGTTATTTTCGTCGGGAGTCGATGTGGCAGAAGTGGCGGTGAAGTTGATAGAAATGGGCCTCGTAAACGATGGTTATTGGATGCAGAGGTTGGTGGTGGTGTTGATGTGCGTGGTGGCTGCGTCGTCGCTGTATTTTCACATTGCGGAAACGGAGAGGAAATGTTTCATGGAAGATCTACCCGACGATACGATGGTGATCGGTGAGGAGAAAAAACGTTTGTCATCGGCCACGTTCGATTAGGCCTAATCATAGCTGTTTTTTTTTGCGCGTCGCTAGGAAATTACAGAGTTCATCTTTTCGATCCGAAAACGGGTGGTTTCATGCCATCCACGCAGGGAATCGGGATGCACGTGGAAGTTCGCACGGAGAGTGATAAAGTCATCTTGTCCAAGGTTTACAGTGCCGAAGGAAGATTCACTTTTACATCCAGTGACCCTGGAGAACACATCATTTGCCTGTACTCAAATTCAACCAAATGGTTCAGCGGAACCCAATTGGTAAATATCATATAACAAGAGACATGAACAAAATTGTCATATCCAATAAGATGGAAACGTTTAGCACTGTCCAAAATGCTTGCAAAAAGTATTTCAGGTTATCTCAGTACTGACATCATATTCCTGGTATTCTTTTATCCATAATTAAGAACACCTTTGTATACGTGAAGCCATTATTTTTTAAATGAGTAGGCATCCTTTATTACAATTATAGCAATACACTGTGAGTTATGTGATACATGTAAATGGTATTTTTAAAATGCTATTTAGGGTTCATACCACTCGGGGCGAATACAGTGCATATAAATATACAGCTTGAATGTGTTTTAAATTACAATTATTTGGAAAATTGTTGCAAACAAGCTAGCAGATTAACCTGCATATGCTCTTGGAATTTTGCCTAAACATTCTGGAAAACTCGGCGAAAATGGTAATCGCAGATTGGCACGAACCATGTATACATAAATTTACAAAGTGTATGGGATTTCAAAGATATGACAACTTGAATGTGTTTATTAAATGTATTGCAGCGTGTGCATTTGGATATCCAAGTTGGTGAACACGCCATCGACTACCAGAACGTTGCGCAAAAGGACAAGTTGAACGAGCTGCAGGTACGAGTCCGACAGCTGTTGGACAAGGTTGAGCAGATAACCAAGGAGCAGAATTACCAACGTGTACGTAAACCATGATTTAATTCCTACTCGTCGCGCGGTTGGGGAACTAACAAAATTACACCAATTGCAGTACCGCGAAGAGAGATTCAGGCAGACGAGCGAAAGCACGAACCAACGCGTGCTCTGGTGGTCCATCACGCAGACCGCCGTGCTCCTCGTCATGGGATTGTGGCAGATGAGACATTTGCGATACTTTTTTGAAGCAAAGAAACTGGTTTAGAGCAATTCATATTTTTATTGTATACCCCGTTTTGTAACACCACCTTTGGCCGCGAGTAGGTACTACAGTTGAACAGTCTGCAATAAAAGTTTGCCGCCTGAAATTGAGCAGGAAGTTTATTCCAAAACTAATTGTCATCAACATTCTATTGAAATTGTATTATTTCTTGGCATCGTCAGCGTACGGCGACGGTCGACGTCGCCTTGTCCAGTTGTCGCTGATGGCCCAAAGTCGTGCAGCGGCTTGAGGATCGTCCGCTTGAGGTGCCGGTTCGGTTTCGGTGCAATTGCTGAGTGACAGAGGTAATTAAACATAATGTTGCGATAAGAAAACCAACGGGGTCCAATTACCTGTAGTATTTTCCACTCCGAGCTGCCACGGTCTCATCCAACGCGCAATACAAGATGGTCTGCGCACCTTGGCGAGGAGTCTTTGCCAGCAGCCAGAGGATGGGCTTAACGAATAAACTGGCAAATGTGGACTTGGCAAGACCCATGTGACGGATTATTTCGGTGTTCACGATGCCCGGGTGAACTGCTGATGTGACAACTCCTGTACCTGTAAATAATTATTGTTTGTATTATGAGAACAGGAACCGTGTTATGTTTGCAGGGTTCATACCATTCCGGTGAACCCTGAAAAACTCGGTTATATAAATACCTAAATGTATTTTACAATTGCACTATTTAGAAAAATTTGTAGCAATTAATTTTTATTGATTTTTTGACAATTGGGGCTATTTAAAATTTGGCAATTTTCAAAAACAAAGGGTGTGAACCATGTATAATAATATGAACAAGTAACTTTTGCAATTGTACCAAGGTAATTCCATCAAATGTTACGGTGGCTGATGGAATTAGACCGAAATGATGATGTGGAATACCTTGCAAACGCCTTGCCAGTTCCTTTGTGAACAACACATTGGCTAATTTGCTCTGCTCGTATGCCTTGGCAGGATCATACGTCTTTGAGCTGTTGAGGTCCTCAAAGTTGATGGTTCCACGGGCGTGCGCGGTGCTGGATACATTTACGATTCGGCTGGGCAAAGACTCCTGCAGCTTGCGCAGCAGCAGATTGGTGAGAAAAAAGTGTCCTGTTAGCAGTGTGGACATGTTTAAGTAATATGAACACATAAATATAAGAGCGTTCAACTGAAATTAGATGTCTATTTTTTATTTGGACAACTTAAAGGATACACGAGTATGTTTGGGTCAGCAATATGTTAGGAAGTTGCATGCAAAAGGATTCGTTTGAAAAACTCATGCTGTTGGCTTTCAGGAATTCTTCAAAGTGCTCGAGGTGATGACTGATGCTCATTAAATCACTTGATCACAGTAACAACAATACCTGCATCCAAGTTCAGTAGTTGTCAATTTACAGTTTTTTTAGGGTTAAATGAAACAACAGTTGTAAAGGCCCATGTTCAATAGAGGCATTGATCTAAAGATCAACTTTGGGGACATCCATAAACTTCATCACGCACTTTGGGGGGAGGGGGGGGGGGTTCGACAATATGTGACAGAGTGTGACATGGGGGGAGGGGGGTGTAGACCCAGATGTGATGACACAACAAATAATATAATAATTTGTTTACTCTCCATTCAAATATATATTTCTCTTTCTAAAGTTGACAACCGAATTTTGGAAATGATTTACCCTCTCCCCTTCACATTTCAATGTTACTTTTCATGGACTCTTCCCTCCTCCTCCAAGTATCACATGTCCCCAATTAGCCAATTATTTATGAGTCAACCCCCGTCTCCAATCCCCTTTGCCAAGTAACCAACCCTATCCCCTTTTCCGGTCATTACAGGTAAATTTGTACATTTTTTATTTTAATCTGAGAAAATGTGATGTCACATGGGGGGGGGGAGGGTAGGTACATTGTGACTTGGCGTGACATGGGGGAGGGGGGAGGTCAAAAGTATTGAAAATCGTGTGATGAAGTTTATGGATGTCCCCTAATTAATGATATTTTTCACAAACGGAATATCTGCCATTTCCTCATGCCAACGGTGACTTTTTCTAAAGAACCCTTGTGAGTGCAACTTATTAACATACTTGTGTATCTTTTGTCCAAATTTAAATTACCCAAGTGGTTGACACCGAATTGCATCTCGAAGCCATCTTTCGTCAACATTTTGGGGCACCGCATTACACCAGCATTGTTTATTAGAATGTCCAAACGACCTTCCTCTTTGCAATTTACCACCGAATTAATCTTTGCATATCTAATTTGGGACTTTAATTATGAATAAGAACCAGAGTTGATGGTGTCTGCGAAACGCCTTATGGAAGCGAGAGATGCCAAGTCGCATTGTCTGCAGACAACTGATTTATTGCCCGTGTCCAGGATAATCTGTTCCCTGGCAACTTTACATCGAGACATGTCTCTGCATGCCATAATCACTCTTGCTCCTGGAAAATATCATTCTTGAAATTGCGCGCGCAACTTGCTGCAAGTTGGGCAATGGTTAAAGCATTGCGTTAAAAGATTGCATTGCAATAATATTGCACGCAAGTGGGTTGTCAAGAAAGAAAGTTGCAAAGATTTTTCGATTTATACCTCGTTTGGCAAGTTCTCTGGAAACTTCTTTACCAATGCCGGTGTTGGCACCGGTAACAACAACAGTTTTCCCATCCAAACGAGTTTTTCCTTCGTACTTTTTACCTCCAACAATAAATTCTCTGCAAATAAGAGTATTGTCAGCGTAAGTATACCTTTTGGGTTCTTGTTACAGGGGCATCCAATCACATCCGGGAAAATAATATTGAAACACGCCTATTTCTGCGTAACTACGGACGTGATTGGTCGCAACTGGTCTTCCTATGTTAGGAAACATATGCCCGATATTCGAGCGTAAGGAATGAATGATGCAAGTTTGTTAATTATCGTACTTGAATAGAACAAATCCACCGATGCTGGCTCCGGTTACACTTGACACTAAAGTAACCTTTGAAAATCGCATACTATTTCTGCTATTTCCCTGAGCTGCACATGAAACTAAGGATGATGAATGATGAAACCACCCCCATTGGGGCGTCGTCACCGTTTGCGCTTGCTTTCCGTAAAAGACAGCAGGTGGCGCTCCCATTATCGTAGATTGTAGCTGCTACTCTCAAAAGTGTTTATGGGAGGTTTTTCCGGTTTTTGTTAAGCCTAAATAGGATATCAATCGTATCCTGTGTTTGGTTTGTTCGGTACGAGGTAATAACACGTACTCTTTAATAATGGCAAGATAATGCGCGGCGATTGTCAGTGGATTTCAATGTTATTTGATCGGATTTTGACTTGATTTTGAAATGCAGATGGATGAGAATAGAAAAGTACCGATGTTGACTTGCGCAAAGATCTTTGTGCAAAGAGATTATTCCGAGGGAACAAACGTCAAGTTCAGCACCAGATTTCCACCTGAATTGGAAGGAAAAGTAAGTAGGTGATGACCAATTTATAGGTAATGTAAATCACACAAAAATCTAACCAAACCAAATTTTAGAGTAAAGGGAAACCCGGGTTTCCGGGCCCGGAATTATGGTTGGTTTTTATTTAACCCAATGCATGAAATCCTGGAAATATTCCTTCTCCCTCACAAAAAAATGATGGAGTTTATTTTGCATATTTTTCTGTATTAATTTATATGTGCCATTTTATGTCAAATGTTGAGTTAGACATTTTGATTTTTTTTTAAAGATCTGTTAGCTGTTAATTGCATGTAGGATTAATTGTTTTGTTATGTAACCATTTGTTATTCAAATATAACAGCATTAATAACTTGTAGTAGTACCGCTTAGTCAAGTTATTTATTTTGTGCCTTGATATAATCCTGGAAATGTATTGAAATGCAATTAAATCTGCAACTTCTCAGGCTTCACGAGGTTTCACATAAGATGTTATAGGCCAAGAACATGATTGTACAACACTGATGAAAAAGTCCTAGTTTTTCCATGTATAGGTACTATAGGTACTAACAAGAGTGGTACTAATAAGGAACCGTTATTGGTTTATAAGAGGGTACCGCATAATAATTATCGGGATCAGTTTGTGCATTTACTCAAAATACTGTAATATGTATATTTTATAATATCCACATGTGTCCAGATTGACAAGGTCTCTTTCGAACACACCATCAACACGTTGAACGACATCTACGCCGAAGCCGAGAAATCCAGTTCCACAACTTACTGCGAAGGTTGCTTGGCGTGTCTCACTGCTTACGTTGTCTACTTGTGCATTGAAACTCATTATGAAAAGGTACTATTACCCAATGGAGAATTTCTGCAAACTTTCAATTGGATATCTATCCGAATGAATGGTCATTATTTGAAAGTTCTCGTAAATCTGCTGCCAAACGTTCATAATTTCATGCATTGTGTTGATTCCTCCATTCGCGCAGTGTCTAAAAAGGATATCAAGGTTTCTACAGGAGCAAAACGAAACGGTGTACACTCCAAAAAATTTGCTGGTGAGGGACCCGGTCGAACGAGGACTTCGTGTCGTATCCTTACCGTGGTTGCCGCAAACAGCAACTTATTAGTAAAGTTTAATTTAAAGACCTTGACCCAGGCGAACAGATTGAAATAGCTGTGCTCAACGAACCAGATTGTAAAAGGACTTGATGGGTCCGCCGCAAGACCCCCTGATGAGTACGAGTCGCAAACAATCACGCAAACAATTTTAAACGCGAAGATGGGAGGTGATTAATTAATACCTGAATTTTTATTGGATGGACCTTGTGGGAAAATGTATCAGCGCAACATACAGGATTGTTAAATTCCTAATGAGAAAAAAAAGATACTTTTCATGATCATGATAATTAAAGCGGAGTACTGGTTTGGTATACATATTTGCAATTTTTGTTAAATCATTTTTACGGTAGTGTTACTTATATATATATATAAGTAACACTACCATATGGTAGTACCAATGAGCTCATTGGTAGTACAGTGCCAATTTGGTAGTACAAATTTACAACTGGCACAACAGTGAGCAAATTAGCCTTTATAGAATTATGATCGATCAGTGAAAATGAGAGCCATGTTTCTGTACGTTGAGATGAATTTATAACTCATCTGCATGGACATTCAATTTTTTTGCGACACCAAGATGGCGTCCAATTTTTAGTTGACAATATTGTATAGATAGAGAATTATCAATCAAGGCTGGTATAGTGAAAGCAAGGTGAAAGGTAAGCAACTTGTCACGTGATTGAAATCGTGGGTACAGCTCTGTAGGTGGCAGCACTTTAAAAGGTAGGCGGGGCTTCTTGCGCTGGCACATTCTATAGTAGTTCCGGGCCGTAGATAGGTAAAAAAAAATGCTCAAGTAGCGAATCGTAACGTAGCATGGGCGTGGCCA
>JAQFZQ010002671.1:0-13000 GCA_034696005.1 Glomeris marginata | reverse complement strand
GTTTTAATTGTATTCATTATTTCTACTGTCCGAATATCATGGGGTGTTACAAAACCGTGTCATATCTCCTTTAATATGTCAATACCAACTTTGGTCAAACCAAATAATATATTTATCACATTGGACTTTAAACATTTTCGGTCAACAAGATATGTAGTTGGAAAATTACCACCATAATCCCAGAAATGTTTACTGAAACCCAACGTCCTATATATATATATATGTACATATAATTTAATTCTGTTTAAATATATACAGTTTCATTCCAGGAAAGTGCAATCGATATAGTACATTTTGTGTTCTGCAATCAAAAACATAATAAATTAAGTCGAATTTATATTATGGTAAAAACCCAATATAAAAAAGCCCATGAGTCATTATCATTAGGCTAATTATAAAAATTTATATTCCATTTTCAATTTATTTTCCCTGAATATATTATTTCAAGATTTTAGCAACATTTTCTATTACGTTATAAGTGAAGTACATTTATACCAAGTTTATACTTTATACCAAATTAATAAAATATATAAACAAATTAACTGTATATACAAATGCAGCTTTAATTGTTCATGACATGGTGACACAAAATAAATATTAAATATAACTGATATGGGAATTTATATAAAACTTTATTTTTACATACTTATGACAATTTCTTCCTTTTCGGATTTAATTTGAGCGTCACTGATCACCCCAGTAACTCGTGTCACTGCTTCACCGAACAGAAACCCTTCCTGTAAATAACGAACGAAAAATTACCAACATATTGCACGCATATTTCTATTTTTTATACTAATTAATTATTAACCTGATCACCCCGACAGCTGACGCAGTCGTAAAATACCGAAGAAAGCACCGATCCGCTTATGTCAACGTACCAATTAACTGGATTGGCCATAATTACTAAATATCACCAATAAATATCATGATAATTACCGTAATTACTTATAAAGCAAGTACAATCGGTGTACATATGCCGATGAGTACAAACACATCACCATTTTCAATCGACATTGCATTTTCTGCGAAATCCGCCCGAAACGGTACCCGTGCAATATTCTTGCGCACAATATGACTCACATGCAATACGTTATCACGTGACTCGCTTGTTAAAGCTTAGAACCAAGCAAGAAAGTTGCACGGACGAGCGAGTTCTTGCAAGACTATCTCATTGAGTGGTTAACCAATGACATTTCCGTGTTGACAAACGCTTACTTCACAAGACACACCCCGACACACCCCAAATGGGGTTGGGGGGCGGGAACGGTTCCTACAACGAGCTCATTGGTTCATATGGGCTCATATAAGGATCTCGTTTACCAATAGGAGCACGGGACACGATTTGCTATAGTTTCTCTTACTAGACACTAGATGGCGTGCTTATGCGCAGGGTCAGGTTCCCTCAGGTCACGTCCAAGGTCACGCCTATGTCACGCCCCTTATGAGGCGAGCCTCCAAGCGGGATCATCTTTCAATCACGTGCGTGTGTCAAAATAGATAAATAAAAACGACGACGGTTTACTGAATCAACCAGAGCGATAATAAACGTGCTGCAGTGAAGTTAGATTGTCGGTTATTGACGTTGTATCGAAGAGATGAGTTCGATGATGATTGATGCGTTTATGAATGAAATTGACGGGGGCGTCGGGCAACAGTTGAGAACAGGTTTACGAGAGGTTTCTTTAAAATTAGCCTCACACGGGGTGTGTGGTTTGGAGTTGACGGTATGCGAAGGTTGCAACGCCAGGTATTCCGTCCTTACAAACGTCCATCGGTGTCCTGTGGGAAAAATGACGAACAACAGGCAGAAGGTAAACTTTCCACCATCATTTTTCCATTATTAATTCAAATATAAATGTAATTACTGTTGTTATGCTACTGTAAATGGAAAAAGGCGATCTGGTTCGCTTTACGATTCTCGATTTACGTTTCGTTTTGGTATACAGTGAACCTCTGTTATAATCAACTTGAATAAGTGACCGGGGGTTTTGGTTTCCTATAGCCGAAGTTTCTTGTGGAAGAACCTCTCTTATTAAAAATCAAATATTATATTTCATTTTTATGACAAAGTTTCTTGTATAAGAGGTAACTAATAATTTTAAATGTATTTCTTGTAGAAGAACCTCTCTTATAAGAAACTTATTGGATTTTTATGACAAAGTTTCTTATATAAGATGTATAACTAATAATTTTAAATGTATTTCTTCTAGAAGAAACTCATAAATGAGAAACTTATTTGATTTTATGACAAAGTTTCTTATATAAGAGGTAAAAATATTAAGCATACAAATATCCATTATACATATGATGATGACATTGTTTATTTTGTTAAGAAACAGTAATATTTCACATCCAAATCAGGAATGTAATGAAAACTGAGTTTTTGGAGAAATTAAAGAAGAAATTGAGTTATGTGGGCTGGGAAAGAGGCGTGGCTTACTGGCAAACTTACTCTGAATTTGTAACTAAATTATTATTTAACAAAACGATCGAGGTCGAATATATTCCAAGGTTAACTTGTTTGAAAACCAATTTTATCTGTGTAGTATTAGTGTAGTTTTCTTTTTAATTCGTATTTTTATATGACTTGTGCAGGATATCCGGTTTTGGGATTTTGTCCTTTAAATTTATGACATTATTTTGTTGTTGTTGTTGTTGCAGATCGAGGAACTGACCAAAGATTTCCGACTAAGCAATTCAAGTTTGCAAAAAATATGTGACAAGTTATTGACTGCTATGGAGAAAGGGTTGAGTAAGGAAGGACATAAAGATGCTGCTGTCAAAATGTTCCCTACTTATGTGCGCCACCTACCCACCGGAGATGGTACTATTCAAATTACATTATTTCTGGGAATTTAAATTTTATTCACTAAATAAAAATCCAGGGAATTTGTCAAAAATGTTGCTAAAACTGAAAAAAACTGGGATATTGTTAGTATAATGTATAATATGCAATTTGAATGTGTTTTAAGTTAAAATTATTTAGAAATATTGTTATAATATGTATATATAAATATAACTAGTACCAAACTAGTTTAACCAGCATGGAATATGCTCTGGGAATTTTGTCTAAGCACACTGGAAAATTCAGGGAAATCTGTAATCCCAGATTAATTTGAACCGTGTATTATATTTTCCAACATATATGTTTAATTTCCACTACTTATCAAAGTATAAGTTATTTTGTGAACTGAAAAGTTTCACTGGAATCTTGCATCATGTTCCAAGTAATGAAATTGACAGTGAGCCAAAATTAAGACTGACTTAATCATTTTGTCCTAAATTTAAAAAGATGTAACATAATTACTTTAAATACTGAGAAATTTTCCTGTAATTATGACAGTTCATAATGTAATATGAAACTTGTTACTTCCAACAAGGAAATCTACTATTTTGTACTTTCCTGTTGCGCATGTCCAGTGCATCCGGCGCCCTCTTGCTTTGCGAGATGGAACTGCAACTGTGTGACTGCTAAACAATGTGTTCCCATATAAAATTTCTGTTAAACAATTTATGTACAATTTTAAAAGAAACTATGAATACAACTAAAATTGTAATTGTTCAGCCAAAAGTTATTCTTATTATTAATTGTTTGTATAATATTGCAGTATTTAGTATTAATTGCATTGTATTTCGAAGGTATTTGCAAGAATTCTGGGGAATTTGAAAAATGTTTTGTACAGTATGTACATAAATACATATAATGTGGTTTTTGAAATATGTAATTTAATTTTAATTTAGTAAATATTTACTTTGTAATGTTCACTGATTTATGATAATTGTAATTGATTGAAACAAACTATTTATTTTACTTAGATACAAGTTTATTAATAACTTTATGTTTTATTTTATGGGTACAAAAGATTTCAACAAACTTTTAAGAAATGTATATTAATTATTAGCCAAAGTACCAATTGGTAATTTAATCATTAATGTTCTTTCAAATTAAGACAAGAGGAAAATGGCAATGTGACATTGACTTCTTAATTGCAATAATTTAATGACCTTGCCAACAGTGTAATTAACGATTTTAATTCATTTAGAAACACTATAATATCTGCAGTGTATAAAGTTGTGAATAATAATTAGCTTTATATAGTGAAAATTGATGAAAATTAATGGTAATTTATTATTTTACTGATAATTTATATTGAACTAGTTCAGCTTTAATATCTTAATAACACTATATAATGTATTTGCAATTTATTAAGTTACAGAGAATAATGAACTTAAAAAAGGGAACTGGTGGAAATTAATATAAATTAATGGAAATTTATTATTATACTTATTAATAATATTGACATTGTTTAGCTTTAATATTTGTAATAACACTATATAATATATGCAATGTATTAAGTTATAAAGAATAATCAGTTTTATAATGGAAATTTATATAAATTAATAATTTTAATGAATGTTTAGTATGTATAGGCCTATTTGGAATAGTTTTAAGTGGCTACAAATGATGTACCAATTATAATTGTTGTTTTAATATGAGACATACACTCAAGAAAACACAATTACATCTTACAAACTTGGTCTTCTTAGAAGATACAAAGTAAAGATACAAAGTAAAATATAAAATGCTGAATTGCAACAATATTTTAAGAACATTGGCCATGACCTTCCTCAGCATTGTGGCCATTGCTGTGTTGGGTTTATATCTTGGTTTATATAACAAAGTGGCTCAGTTCAATTACACTGATGTATTAATAAGATATAATTAGCTATTAATTGCAATGCAGCCAAATATGAAGTTACATTTCAGTGCTGTTTTTAGATTGCAATGGCTGTTTTAAGTTTTTCATGCTCTTAGCGCGTGACTATACACTATTCTGGCCAACTTCTTTTTTGGTTAGATTACTTTTGCAACTTCTTCAACTTTAAACTGTAACAGTGATGCAAGTTTCTTTCGCAGTGTCATCATATAAAAATTGTCCTGCTTATTTAGGAAGACCAACATTGTTTTATATGTAAAGCAGGAGAAACATGTCACCCTCTTGTGAATATTATCCCTGTAACAAAGAAGATAAAAACGTCCTATAAAAACAGATCAATATACTAAAGTACCATTACATTGGTTGCATGGCTTTAGACATATTTGTAACAGATAGACTAATAAATAAAATAATTTGATAATGATGATGAATGTGGTTTAATTAGCGCAGTTGAAACATAATCAGTGTTAAGTTTACCTGTTGAGTAGATTATTAATTAACTTAATTAACAATTGATGTAAACTATTTCCGACCATATAAGGGATGTATTATAAGGGTTCATACCACTCAGGGAAACCTGGAAAATAATGAAAAATTGATATAAAATTCCCTGATTTTTCAACTGATTTCCAAGTATATTCTGTCAAAATTCCCTGGAATTGTAAACATTTTACCCCAAATTCAAACTAATGGATTGCAAAGCATAATAAAATGCAAAGTAAAGCAAATATTGTTATTGGAAATTATTTTTGTCCCTGGATAACTTTTGGGAAAACTTTTTCTGACAACATTTGGGACAATTTTTGGGTAACCTTTTTAAAAACATTTGGGTTAATATTGAAAGTGGCAGAATTCCCACATATTATAACAATAGATCTGATGGAATAGGTTCAAATTAAGCACCAAGAAGGACAACTTTATTGGGGACACAGTTGAATAAATAATAGTGTTGGATGTTAAAATGCACTCATCTGGTGATGACCACGTGTGATTGGTCGAAACATGTCGACAAATTATTAAACATTTGGATATTATGTTATGAGTTGAGGATTCTCTTCATTTATTGGATCAAGTTGCCTCATATTCCAACAATATTATTATGGATCATCTGGTATAATAAAATAGTCCCTGCCTTTTCCTTGATCTCCTTGATAATATGTCATTTGAATGTTTTAAATGAAGATTATCTAAAAATTTGATAACTGGTTGCAATCAACTTAAGTTTAACTGCAGTATTTTGCCTAAGCACTCTGGAAATCCTGGAAAAATGTTACTTACCTATTGGTATGAACCATGGCTAATATGTTTATATTATTGTGTGATGTGTAATAACGCAGATAAAAATGCTTATATAACGGTGTTTAAAACCTGGAAAACCTTGATTCTCAATGTGGGTAACTGTATATTTTCAGAAACTGGGAAGTTTTTGGCCCTGGATTTAGGAGGAACTCACTTCAGAGTGATCCTCATCCAGTTGGACGGAAGCAATAAATCACACATGGAAAGCAAGATCTTTGCAATACCTAAACAGATAATGGTTGGAACAGGTGATGCGGTAAGTGGCTTCTAAGATGATCATCCGTTTGAAATCTGTTATAACAAGTTTAGTATGAAAAATGTATTTCTGAACCCGAAACAGTTGTTTGATCACATCGCGGACTGTTTGGCGCAGTTCACGAAGGAATTCAAAGTCGACGGTGATCATATTCCTTTGGGTTTTACATTTTCCTTCCCTTGCAAACAACAAGGACTGAAGAAGGCAACACTGGTGAAATGGACAAAGGGCTTCACTTGCAGTGGTGTCGAAGGCCAGGATGTGGTGCACTTGCTGAAGCAAGCCATCAACAGACGCAAGGTGAAAATATTGAATGACACTGTGTCATGCGGTAAAATAAAAGTACCGATTTGATAAATCTATTTTGCTTGTAACTAACTAACTACAGGATATCAAAGTTGATATTGTGGCCCTTGTAAACGACACGACGGGAACCCTGATATCCTGCGCTTACAAGAACAAGAATTGCCGCATCGGTCTCATTGTCGGTAAGTCTCCGATGCTTACAAAGGCCTTTACTTTTTATTATAGTTAAAAATCTGTACAAACCCTAGAAATACTACTTTGTCCAAAAATAAAATGTATTTCCTGGATCCATGTGTCTTTTGTAAGAACCGAAACTAGTCCTTCCATCGATAAACATGTTACGCGTCAACATGCAATTTGTCGTGTGATCCACTTTAGAAAGCAAACATGATTCTGAATGTTATCAGTCAATATTATATGTAGTGGAAACACATTGTTAACAAACTGTCCTATTTCTTTACATCCTTTTTATCCAGGAACCGGCACGAACGCGTGTTACGTCGAACGGTTGGAAAATGTCGGCACGTGGGACGAAGACACCGAAGACCCCAAACAAGTGATCATCAACACCGAATGGGGTGCATTTGGATCTGATGGTGCACTGGACTTCATAAGGACACCACAAGATAGAGAACTGGATAACAACTCAAATAACCCGGGATTTCAAGTGTCAGTTTCGGTCATCCTGCTATTTGTCTTTCCTTCGCTTTTTCTTCCATATATAGTACTATAACATTTCAAATGTGCTTGCTATCAACAGGTTTGAGAAGATGATATCAGGAATGTACATGGGTGAATTGGTACGGCTGATTCTACGAGATGCCGCGAAACTCGGTCTGCTGTTCAACGGACAAAGCTCAGAATCTCTGGAAGAGGCCGGATCATTTTACACGAAATACATTTCAGAAATAGAAGGGTATGTATTTTTTGAGTAAAGTGTTATTATAAGTATGTACCTGCAGTGAAACCTCCGCGGCCCTCTGTAACCTGGCCATCCGCGTGAACTGAATGTTGGAAACATTTCAGAGAACTCTGACATACTTTTATATTAAAGGTGTTTAAACCTGATAAGTTGATTACTGAACATTCACAGTAATATGATAGTATAGTGTACAGTAGTAGTACGAGTATATACGAGTATATACGAGGGTTATCCGGAAAGTATTAGCCGTTTGTTATTTTAAAATACAAAACTGTTGTAATGTCAAATGCTACATAACAGAATGTTTAACATGCATATTAAAGTATTGTTTAAAATTATTACCTCCTGACTTTACTAGTAATTAAAGTGCCCATACATTCATTTTCTGCGAGTTTATGGATATGTTGGCCGTAAAGTTGGCCGCTTTTTTACGGAACCCTTAGTGGCCAACATATACAGGTTTCACTGTATACTACATTTGGAACATGTGAGTTAAAGTGTTATTTACTTTTTAAAGGGATAATGAAAACGAACTTGAAAGTACCATCATGGTGTTGGAGGAACTCGGACTGAGCCACGCGACCGTCGAAGATTGTCAAAACGTACGCTACATTTGCAAGTTGATATCCGAAAGGGCTGCCAATCTTGCTGCAGCAGGTATGCAGTATAACCTCTTCAAGCTATGTGAACTGACATTATATTTTTCACCCTACGGATTTTTAAGAAAACTGGGACAAAGTATTACTTTGATGTTAACTGCACCTTACGTATAATAAGTGTCACATCACCTTTATAGCTTTGCCATATTACATTTTGAAACGTTCAGCATTTTTCAAGGGTCTATTTCACCCTTAGGTACCGCTGTACTCGTGAGTAAAGTTAACCAACCAAACGTAACCATCGGAGTCGACGGATCGGTGAACAAACTTCATCCGCACTTCCACGACTTGATGACCGCGAAAATCGCGGAGTTAATAGACCCTAAATTAAAGGTACGTTACTTTCAGCTTGGCTTTAAGTCATTATTGAAAATAATGGAACTCGACTGAATCACTATTTTACTGTTTAGTTTTCTCTGACTTTCTCCGAGGACGGAAGCGGTCGCGGTGCCGCCCTGGTGGCCGCGGTCGCGGTCCAAGTCAAATGAAGAGATAATAATACTAAACTTCGGGCCTAGGGAATTTTGATATTCAGTTGGAGCCAAGTGCGCACCAATGTAGGCTAAAGAATATTCCTCGCACTGAGGAAGATTATTTGCTGGTTGCCACATTTTACACGACACAGTATTAATAATAACTGGATGTGAATCTCCGCAGACATTTGCACCGCAGGTTGATGGTATTTTTTGATAAATGGTTTATGGACGTTGCGAAAAATATGGAAGTTGCCGATGGAATAATAATTGCTATAATAATAATAATAAAACTCATGGTGCTAGGTGTTTTTTTCAAATTTATGTCTTCTATGAATTCGATAGAAATATGCAGACAATACGTCCATCACATTAATTTTGTAACTAACAAATCATTGCGATGGCCGGAGAGACAGTTTTGACGCAATGTGATTTCTGCCCAGTGCCAAGAAATTTGTTAACGTGAAGAAATTTCAGTTAAGTCATGTCAGAGTATTACATGTGACGAAATGAATTGTGACCTTACGTCTGGACACTTTCGCGCGCCCAATGCGGCGATGAAGTTGTAAGGCAATCGGTCCAAATGTACAGTTTATTTTAAATAATTCACAATCCCAGTGGTATATTAGGCCAGGGTTTTGGATGCCGAAGGTCACAGTGACGCTGGAACGCGAGGTCCATCGCGGTCTCCATGCCGTGGATCATCGCGGCATCCGTGCCGTACAGAAGCTTCATCTGCTCCGCGTGAAGGGCACCTGGTCTTTCTTCAGGAGGTTTCAAACTTGATGTTGCAAAGTCTGCATAGAATAATATTTAAATGGAATTTATCAACATTTTTTCAGACCATACAGGGTAGTATATATTTTAGATATTATATATCAACTTGGACGAATAGGATATCAATAAGACCTTAATTTGCTTTAAAAATCTGAAATCTGCATTAAATGTACTAAATAAGTGATATGCTACAACTTCCTAATTGGAACTAGACTTCTTACTTGTTTACAATTAATGATTTTAGGGAGAGGGATTTTTAAATACAATTTTATGACGTAATTTATGGACGCCCCCCAAAGGTAATTTTGGGGTTGTGTGCTGGTGTTTCTAAATGAGACGGACAGAGGGCGCTGTTACACCATCACGGATCACTGCTGATCGCTGCAAATTCGGATAAATGATTACCCAAGTGATTACCAATGGGCCATAACATCAATTTCTGTCTTTACTTGGATTAACGTAATGCATTTAACACACCAATTCAACTAGAATAACGAGTAAGTTAAATATGTTTTATAATAATTCTTACGTTCATCGTTTTGACGTCCGTTTTCCGATTCCGCAATTTCTCGCTCCAATTCTATAACGTTTATAAATGAAATCAGTTTATAAATGTATCGATACTGAGATTTGCAGTGGGTGGATGTACTTACTTAGTTGTTTGCGATGTAGGGCCGATTGCTCGAGGAATGAGATCAATTCTTCCGTTATTTGCAGTTCGAATTTCGGTTCAGATTCAAAATTTTCACGTTCGATTACCACTTCCGGTTGTTGTTGTTGCGGATTTTGGGGGAAATTTAAAGGTTTGTTAGGTACATATCTGGAAATTCTGCGCCATTCCCGGCAGTGTTTCTTGTGCCATCGTAGCGATTTGTCGTAATTTTCCCAATATCGTCGGTAAATCGGGTTCTGGAACCACTGGGAAGCTGACATTTTGTTTTTATTAAAATCGAATTTAGGGTTATTCACCGCCGTTTTCTTGTGGCGCTTCAACCTTCGGACTTGGCAGACTGAGCTCCATATTTTTCAGTCCTCTTTGTTTCAAAGCCTTGTTTCAAGAAAATCAGGCAATAACAAAATAAAACATTGCATTTTTCAGTAGGCCGCATAAAACATTTTGATAAAGAGAGTACATTTATCAAAGTTTTACTGAAATACAGTGCGCGGTATCAGCGGACCGCCATTTTGAATTAACTCCTCAACAACAAAAGCACAATGCTCTACCATCCAAGCCATTATGTGAACTGAAAACGGCATGAACACAGCTCTCTAACCGCACAATCCCCACTGCTGTACCATCACCATACCCCTAGCTACATTCTTGCCAAATCGGGGAGGTCTTTATGCCGCACCCTGTATAAACTGGGATCATGCATGAATTATTGGCCATTGCAGCATATGCGAAATGACCACATGATTGGCCCCTCGATTTGTATAATGAACAAAAGTCACAGTATCAGTTGGACATCATGTTAGCTAAGACCTTCAACAATAAACCCCCGTCTAAAGTAAATGTGAACCACTGGTCCTAGCACGCGTGTTTCTCAACACATATGTATGTTAGGGATTGTTTTGAAAGCTATATTTTAAGAAAACTATAAGAGTAATACCCTGTAGTACGTTGAAATAATATCTTTAAGAAAATAAGAAAATGGTATATGCAGAATTGATGCTGCATTGAAACCGCATACGTGTATATACAGTATTCTGAAAGCATGCGTGTACTATACAAAAAACATGTGGTATGACATTTGCAATGCTGTATTGGATAGCTTGACTTTATTTTAATTCATAATTGTTATACATTTCAGCCATTACACAGCCAATGTCACATAATTTTCAAGGTTTTCATGGTTTTTTGAAAGCGCTACACAGGAACGATCCCTTGGAATTGTAAAGATTCTCATACAAATTCTTTTGCCCAAAAGTATCTCCAATTTCAATATCTTCAAACCCTGCTTTTGTAAGGGCATCAACTAGTATTTCTTTAGTCATGGGCAAACAGGGAAGTTTCTCAGGCCCAACGTAGTAGTAACTCACTTCCAATGTGCTCAATATTACGAAAGCTCCCCCTGGTTTCAGAATATTGCTAATATTCTTGATGGTACTTTGCAATGTCTGCTGATCCAGTGAAGCACTCTCCATGCCATAAGAGCATTGGATGGCATCAAACTGCTTGGTTACATTCAGTAAAGGGTTTTCCTTGTGTAAGTCACACGGTATCACATCCTTCACCGCTCTGCGTACTCTCTCTTCAATGATGGTATGGTCACTGTTCAAGAGATTAGATATCTAGAAATACTGCTCAATACGAATCTTGCCTAGTTATTTATTGAAAGCACCAATGTGTACCTGACATTTTCTGCTTCTGCTGCCAAACTGAATGCATTGGTCCAGTCGAATGCATCGGGTGCTTTCTGCAGCCACTTTCTTATCTGCTCCAGGTTTCTGTCCAACAGGTCACTGACTGTTATATCTGTGTACTTGCGACTTGCAGCTGCTACCCAATGGGCTACAGGTCCACAACACACATCCAATAGGCTCCCTCCTTTGAACTTTTCTGCACGTACGTGAAACACACGCGACAGATCATGGTATTAAAGCACTGATTCTAACACTTTTTAAATAAAAATAATAACACGTATGAAAGCAAACCAGAGTTGTAGAGTTGGTAAAGTAATTTAATGGCGATATCAATATTGAGAGGATTCTCAATGTACCAATCTTTGAGATAATGAGCCGAGTCGAAACGATTCTCGTAGTGTACGGTTGCCATTTCAAGAAAGTTGTGGTAATGTGCAGCAGAACTGTTGCTCTAAATATATGCAACAGTTGAAGTACAGAGCACACTGTAATCTGAGATTTATATAGTGCACTAAGATGCACTCCTCTTATAAATGTTGCTTTATTAATTTGGTAAAGTACTGCAAAAGCTCAAATTGCAATACTGTCCGGCGTTCATTATGGTCAGATTCCAATGTTGTTTTTTCCCCATATGCGTCTGGTGTTGCACTTAAAATTGTAATGACTGCACTTGGACTTTGTGATATTGCTACATGAAGTTGTCCGCTTATGCATGCCATTACTTTTCATCTGCTTGCAAATGTCATACAACGATAACAAAAGTGTGGATAATAAGCTATATAATGTTTAGCGATGTAAGCCTTCACTTGTTATGTGACTGTCAAACAGTACACACGTATAGTGTAACATAGAAAATATATACTAATGTCAAGAGTAGATGTGCAACTCAAGGTAATACCAGTACCTATTGGCTAGATGAATCAAGGCCCTATTCATATCATTTTGCATGTGGACAGATAGAGCTGGAAGGTCCTTCATATTAGCAAAATGCAAAAAAGTTTGGGACCTTATTGGAATCGATGTACCAAACGGTGAATCCATAACTTCAACGGTTTTTTAGCGAAAATTTGCGAAAGTTTCGCAAAAACCGTTATCGACGGAAGTGATGGCGAGGGACCGCTACCGCTGTAAATCTATTTTATTCACATATTTAAAGGTCAATTGTCACGTTTTTGCATGCTACCCTTTTGATATCACGATAAAATGTAGTTAATATCACTAAT
>JAQFZQ010002670.1:0-13001 GCA_034696005.1 Glomeris marginata | reverse complement strand
CAAAATAAATATAAAAGTACATTTGCAAAATAAATATTAAAGAAATTACAAAATAAATTGAAAGAAATTACAAAATAAATCTAAAAGAATTTACAAGATAAATATAAAAGAATTTACAAGATAAATATAAAATAAATTACAAAAATAAATGTAAAAGAATTTACAAAATAAATCTAAAATATTTATAAAATATTAATAAATTCAAAATATTTATAAAATAAATATAAAAGTTACAAAATAAATATAAAAGTTACAAAAATAAATATTAAAGAAATTACAAAAATAAATATTAAAGAAATTACAAAATAAATATAAAAGAATTAACAAGATAAATGTATAAGAATTTACAAAACTAAATGTAAAATATTTACAAAAATAAATCTGAAATATTTACAAAATAAATCTAAAAGTTGCAAAATAAATATAAAAGTTACAAAAATAAATGCTAAAGAAATTACAAAATAAATATAAAAGTATTCAAAAAATATAATAATGCATGTGTATTTAACATATTAATTAGGCTTATAAAAATGTCTTTGAACATTGCCACCTGTTGGGCGTGTTTTTGTTTGTGTGAAAATTATATCTTTGAAATCGTAATAGCGTTGTTCCAAAAATAAAAATAGGTGCAAAAATACATACATATATTGCAACATGAAGTGACAGAGCTGTAAACTTAATTTGGAACAACTTGGGTTGGGCCAACATCTATTTTTCAGTATTTAGGTTTGTATTTAGAAAAAACAAAATTGTCTACATGTGCACACATGTAAGTAAACATGTCACGTGGTTTTCCAACGAATTTCAATGAAATTAACATAAATTATAACCAACTCAAAATGTAACATTATTTCACGAATTTCATGTTAAAATATTTAGGCTTAAATCGGGATGATCCGTAAATTATGTTACACTGGACATTATTTGTTAATGACCCCTATAGTTTGCAGAAAATTGTGACCATTTATACATTTAAGTTGCTTTACTGCTAATAGAGTTTGACTTAATTTACAACAATTAATTAAAATTAGATTAAAGTGACTGAAATATTAAAAAAGAATAAATGTGATGGAAATTTAATAAAGTGCATTAATGTGATTTAGGTAGATTAAAGTCATTAAGGTATTAAAGTAGATTATAAGTGATTAAGATATTAAAGTAGATTATATTAAATGATAAATGATATATAATAAAGGAAAATTAAAAGTGATTAAAATATTAAAATAATGAAATTAGTGAAACTGAGTTATTTTATAGTGTAAATATATACAATAATAAATGTAAATTAGAATAATATAAATTAATTAAGTTGAAACTGTCCAATTAAAGGGAAACATTTATTAACAAATATTACATGTCATAATTAAAAATAAATATTGTAAGATAATAAATAAAATCAATAAAATCAATAAAATAAAATAAAATAAAATAAAATAAAATAAAATTTAAATAAAATAAAATAATTAAATAAAAATGAAAAAAATAAATAAAAATAAAATCAATAAAATGAAATAAATATAAAATAAATAAATTAAATACATTAAATAAAATAAATAAAACAAATAAAAATAAAATAAATAAATTAAATAAAATAAATTGATGTTTGAGTGTGTTTGCTTGAAAACTTTTGCTTTCTCCGGTATTTGAGGACCAAATTAGGACATGGGACTGTGTAAACATGGTCTTCATTTGTAACAAGCTCATTTGATGTCGATTGTTTTGCCCCATTTTCACACTGACCCCTTTTTCTATAGTAATAATTATCATGGAAAACACCACTCTCTATTTATGTATTTATTTATGTATTTATTTTACTTACCCTTTCTTTTTAAATTATTTACAGACAGCTAATGACCAGAAAGCAGCCCCTGTTTTGGACTCCAATTCGGGATTAGTGAAATTCGGATGGATTCGAGGAGTTTTGGTGAGAATTTTGTATTTTATTTAAATTATTTGCAGAATTTAACATTTATTTATTTAAAATATTACATAGAAAATAAAATAAATGAAATTTTGTAAATTACAGATAAGATGTTTGCTGAACATCTGGGGTGTGATGTTATTTCTTCGACTTTCTTGGGTTGTTGGACAAGCAGGAATAGGTGAATTAACATATAATTGATGGAGTTATTTATAGGTTCTTGAATGGGATTTGATTTGTTGTTTTTGTTGGAATGATTTTTTCATGTGACCAGTTCAAGGAATAATCATCATTCTGTTGGCTACACTCGTCACAACTCTGACGTCACTGTCTGCCTCTGCAATATGCACCAATGGTGTAGTGAAAGGAGGTAATTTCATCTGTTGCATGTGTTATTTTCGTGGACGAGTATTATTATTTCCCTGAAATAGAGAAATTATTTAAGTGAGGTGTTTACATAAGAATGGTGCAGTGATTGAATTTTCTATTAGTTTCATAATTTTTGTTTATTTTAAAAATACTAGCTACAAAAACCTGGATTACTTTCTGTCTTTTTAAACATTTACTCTTAAATATGTGCACTTAAATATTTACATTAAATTATTTACCTTAAATTATCGATAATTTATATTTAAAAATTACAGAAAACAATTTTCTGCAATTTTAGAAATTAAATTTTGTTGGAAAAATGGAAAAATAAATTTATAATTAAAATTTTACTAATTTATATTGAATTGCAGAATATAATTTTCTGAAATTTGCAATAAAATTAAATGATGTTGAAAAAAAATGCAAAATGTAAAATTGGAAAAATAAATTAATAATATTATGTAATTAATATAATTTTAATTCGGTACTTAATTGGGATTTATAATATCTTGTAAACTGCTTTTTCTAAAGGATAATTATATTTTATTATCTATATATGATATATTATATTGTAAATAAGACAAATAAAATATTTGGTTTTTTAATAAACAAATTTCTTATTTTTCCACTTTATTTTATTTAAATATTTTAAAATGTTTTTGTTATTTCCATTGATTAAATTTCATTTGATAAAATGGAGTTTCAGGCATCGTTTTAATAAGAATATAATGTATTTTATTGAAGTATAGTAAAATAGAGAAAGATTTTGTGATCGATATTGTTGTGTGGGTCGCTTTTAAGTTGGGCTTTGCCGCATTGCCATCTGTTTTTTCCCATTTCTCATGGCCGTTTGTCTCTCTTCTTCTTTTTTCCGTCTCTGTTATCCAGGAGGGACTTATTACTTGATATCACGTAGTTTGGGACCGGAATTCGGTGGAGCCATCGGTTTGATATTTTCGATCGCGAACGCCATCGCTTGCGCGATGTACGTCGTCGGGTTTTGCGAATCGTTCACCGATATGCTTACGGTAAGTGCATGATAATATTAATTAATACGTTAATATGTGTATAAATTAATGGGTAAATAGTATAATACGTACGTAAATATTAAATTAAATATAGAAATAACAGTAAATAAATAAATTAATACAGTGATTTATTGAAGAGTAAATAAGTTAATAACTAAGTAAATATAAGGAAATAATTTCCTCATTTATATTTATAAGTATATAAATGAGGAAATAAATTAATTAGTTAATTAATGAGCTATTATATTAATACATAATTGAGTAAATACAATATTAGTAACCAAATACATTTTTAAGTAATGAAATAGTTGATTAATTAAATAATTGAATAACTGAATAAATTGATAAATTGAACAACTAAATACAAAAGTGAGTAAATACATTAATAAGTAAGTAAATGACCTAAATAAATTAATAATTATATAAATGAATAAATTGATAAATTGAAGAATAAATAAGTTATTAAGTAGGTAAGTAAATAAATGCGTTAATAAATTAATAAATGAGCAAAGATATTAATAAGTGATTAAATACATTAATAAATACATAACCAAGTAAAAGTTTAAGTAATTAAATACTCGATAAATTAATAAGTGAGTAAATAAAATAATAAGTAAATAACCAAATAATTTTGTGAGTAATTAAATAGTTTATAAATTAATAATTGAGTAGCTAAATTAATTAATTAACGAACAAATATATTAATGACTGAATAAATACATAAATAAGTAAGTAAATAACCGAATAAATAGGCAAATAAACAGATTATTATGTACGTAATTATTCTGAAATTTTTAATTGAATATGGAATAATGTCAGTTTAATTAAATGAAATAATGTTATTATATTTGATTACAGGTTGCTGGTGTTTCAATAGTTGGCAACAAAATGCACGACATCAGGATCATCGGAGTGATCACCATTATCCTCCTTCTCGGCATAACTGTCGTAGGCATGGAGTGGGAAACGAGGGTAAATGTTTTACATTTTTATCCCCTTCAATTATAAATATATAACAGAGTTTTTATTTCTAACTTTTGCAGGCACAAATAGGACTTTTGGTTATTTTGCTGGTGGCGATGGCGGATTTTGTTATCGGGAGCTTCATTCCGCCCGCGGAAGACGAACAAGCCAAAGGTTTTGTCGGCTACAGCAGTGAGTTTGTTTAGATTCATATTTATTAACTTAAAAATGTATGATACTGATAGTAATATTAATTTCAATTATTTCCAAGGTGAGAATCTAGAAACCAACTGGAATTCGGAGTACAGGGGCGAAGGTTTCTTCTCGGTGTTCGCGGTGTTCTTCCCCGCGGCCACCGGCATGTTGGCCGGGGCCAACATTTCCGGAGACCTCAATGTAACTTCTTCCTAAGTTCCCACACTGTGATTTAAGAACGGTTTTATATAATGAAACCGGTTTTCAGGATCCCGGAGCCGCGATTCCGAAAGGAACCCTGCTCTCGATCCTCATCACGTCGGTGAGTTACATCGCGTTCGCCATCATCGCCGGGTGTGTTGCGGTAAGGGATGCTGATGGAAATGTGGAAGGCTGGAGGAACGGGACGTCCCAGGATTGCTTTTACAATGGCACATGCCAATACGGACTCACAAATAACTTCCAGGTTCGTGGTTCCAAGGAAAATTAGGAAATTACGGCTTTAACCGGTTAAAGGTGAACTGACATGGTTTTGTAACATACCCTGGAAAGTGTGTAATTCTATAGAATTGATGCCAGTAAAACGATTGGCGCAAACAAAACTGTTTTAAAAATTGTTTAAAAAAAGTTACGAGTAGTTAAAGAGGGCGGCATGGAGGGACGGTGTCACCGCGGTGGTGTCACAGTGTCCTCTTTGGCAATAATGCTTCAAATGGCTTCAAATTTTCAGATAATGTTCCTAAATTAGTGTTAATCAAATGGTAGCTTTTTCAGGGTATTTTGCAAAACCTTGTCAGTTCACCTTTAACTGTGCGTGAATTTTGAAATATCATTTCTTGCCAATTTTAAAATTTGGGTTTTGATTTCTCTTTTACATATAATACTAATTATGACTTGATTGTAATTGCTATATATTTGCATTCGCAGATGATGGAAATCATTTCAGCATTTGGACCTCTTATCTACGCCGGTTGTTTCGCGGCGACCCTCTCGTCGGCCCTCGCCAGTTTGGTCAGCGCTCCGAAGGTTTTCCAGGTACGAGATTTACTGCCCTTGTTTTTCCCTTATGTATTGTATAGTTATACTTGATAGTATAGTACTATAAATGTTGGATTTTATTTTAGGCCTTATGCAAGGACAAGTTGTACCCGAAGATTCACTTCTTCGCGAAAGGCTATGGCAAGAATAACGAGCCCATCAGGGGCTACGTGCTCACCTTCGTCATCTCGCTCGGCTTCATTCTCATCGGTAAGATTGTTTTTTCTCTTTCCACTAAATTGAAATTTGAAATGTAATATTATATACTGAAATGAAATCGTTTGGGTTGCAGCCGAGTTGAACGCGATCGCGCCGATAATCTCCAACTTCTTTCTGGCATCTTACGGCCTCATCAATTACTCTTGTTTCCACGCTTCTCTAGTGAAATCTCCAGGTAAATACTGAACACGACTGAGTTATAATAGCTATTAAATTAATTTCAAATAGTTTTATTTTAATTTCAATGACCACGCGTTCAAATGAAACGTTTGAATGAATTTAATCAGATTATATTATGATTGAAATAATAATAAAAACATTAATTAGAATTACCTAGTGATTATAATAGTGTGAATAAAAATTAGAATGATGAGAATAATAATTAGGATAATGAGAATAATAATTTGAATAATTAGATTAATAATGGTAAGAGTTCTGAGAATAATTAGAATAATAAGAATAATTAAAATAATAATAAATTAGAACAATAATTAAAATAATAATAAGAATTAGAATATTAAGAACAATAATTAGAATTATGAGAATAATAAAGAATAATGTTAACAACGAACCATGTTTCAGGTTTCAGGCCATCTTTCCGCTATTACAACCGCTGGGTGAGCCTGTTAGGAGCACTCTTATGTTTGGCCGGTAAGAAAACAGATTGCCATTTATTACAACCAGTTTAAAAACTTAATTCCAATTTGTTATTCCACCAGTTATGTTCGTCATCAATTGGTGGACAGCCCTCGTGACTTTCGCCATCTGCTTCGGACTCTACATCTACATCGCGTACGCCAAACCAGGTTCCCATATATTTCTTACTTACATTATATTAAATCCGCATTCTTATTTACACGTATGGAAATCGAGTTCAGCTTTATCTCGTTTTCTTTTTATATATAGATGTCAACTGGGGGTCATCGACTCAAGCGCAGTCCTACAAGAACGCGTTGCAGTCGGTGATTAAATTGAATCAAGTGGAAGAACACGTTAAAAATTACAGGTGTGATTAATTGCACGATGAGAAATACGGTTATTGTTTTTAAAAAGTATAAATAAAATAATATGAATTTGTTTTTGATCCAGGCCGCAGATTTTAGTGATGACCGGGATGCCAAGCAGCCGGCCGCCGCTCGTCGACTTTGTCCACAACATAACCAAGAACCTGAGCTTGATGATTTGCGGACATATCCTTAAGGTTTGTTTATTTGAGGGGTATAATACTAATTCGGGATCTGGGATATTAAAATGTTTTAAATATTTTTTAACAGACTCCGGTGACGCAAAGGATGAGGAACGCGTACTCGCGGCAGGCCAATTGCTGGTTGGGGAAGAGGAACGTGAAGGCCTTTTACAATCTGGTGGAGAATGAACAGATGTCGCTTGGATCTAAATCGTTGATTCAAGTAATTTTAAATGTTATTTTAAAAATTGGGTTTTATTTTGTTTCCTAATTGGATGTTGTTTTTGGAAGATTGCCGGAATGGGGAAGTTGAAGCCGAACCTGCTCATGTTGGGATACAAAACGAATTGGAGGTTCTGCGAATCGCAGGAAGTTCTGGACTATTTTAATATCATTCAGTAAGAACATTTAACATTGCCATTTTTAAATTTAGGAATAAGATCGAAACACAACTGATTTTTTTGGAAAACAGGATTTTATTTTACAACCTTGAAATATTGTTTTTGTTTGTTTGTTGGCAGTGAGGCCTTTGATAACTACATGGCAGTGGGCATCTTAAGGATCCAGGAAGGACTGGACTTCTCTCACATCCTCGAGGAAGATGACATAATGTCCACCGCGGCGTACCTCGCGGTTCCCAATCAGAATCTGAGCTCGTCGGTCGACTCAAACATGCACCTCAGATACAACTTGTCATCTTCCCAGCTATCTACCGGTAACATACTACACCAAACTCTATTTTATACCTTTAAGAACAAAAGCTACTACTGTGGTAATATTCCACACTGAAAATAATCAACACATGCGACAATTTTGAAAGTTTACGCAGATGCGTCTGCTAAAATAGCAAACAAATGAGATATTATTCTGCAGGATATTCAACTTTATTCCAGGGTTTTTATTGAACTGGAAATACTGGAAAATGTTTACTTTTGTTAAACATTTTGAATATTCTTCTTAATAACTAATATTATCAGTCAATTTATTTAATTTTTATCCTGGAAAAAAGGAGTAAATATCCTTGATCAATTATCCTGGAAATATACTGGAATTTCGAAATTACAGTTCTTGTATTCTTAATAATACATAACTAGTTTCTGTATTTATGTACAACTCTGGCCAAAAGTATTGTCGCTTTTCGTGCGCTGCAGGATAGCAAAATGCGACAATACTTTTGGCCAGAGTTGTACGTAATTACATTTTGTAGGAAATTAAGTCAAAGTTTGTAAACTTTTATTAATTACTAATTCAAAAAATTGTTTATTGTACAAATACTATAATTTGATGAAGTTTTAAATTATTATTGTATGTTTCTTACTGCTTTTATTTGTTGCTTAATCATAAACGTTTATTTAAATACTATTAATGCAATTCAGATTTTTAAAATAAAAATTGTCAAAAAGTCAAATTGTAAATTTAAAGATGAAACTTCATAAGAAGTGGTTTTATAAAGAATCTTGCATATATGGAAATTGTAATTATACATGATACTCTGAACTGGAATATACAGGAATTTATACAAAGTTACGTACATAGAACATATGGAGGAGGAAAGTTGTGAATTTACGCGGAAAGTTATCCGCACGTGAACCGCGCAATTTTCAAGAAATTTGAAAACTTCTCTTTCGATGCACTCTTTCTTCTTGGCTAACATGTATAAATGCAACACAATTGAAGTTATATTTTGTGTTGGTTAACTTACTGCTTTTTGTATACTTATACCACGATTGCGGCAGATGGTCGTCTGTCCTTGTCGTACTTGTACAGCTATAAATTGGGTGAGTTGCTTTGTTGGATGTGCAAAAAAGGATGTTATATGTTGGACAATGTACAAAATGGTTCCGTTTTATGTAAAGTGTTTTTTAATAGTTGTCTTAATGTGTTTCGTGGTATACGTATTATAAAACTTCTCGGTGTTTTTGCGAAGGGATCAACTCCACGGAAAACAGCCCGCCTTCGACACCGACCGCGAACCGGATGCCGAGTTTCAACGTGTCCACCAACCCTGATGGTATGGTGCAAGGGGGTGATGGCACTCAACTCATCAAAACCCAACCTGAGAAAGAGATTCCAAAGGATGTACTTTCAACGGTGAACCAGTTTCAGCGCAAACAAAAGAAAGGGTCCATCGACGTGTGGTGGCTGTACGACGATGGCGGTATGTTAACACATTTTTTAATGTGACTATATCATACAGAATTGTGAATGAAAGTCACCTGGTAGTTTGTTAAGTAGTCTTCGGGCTTATTTTCATTATTACCGATTTTTAATAAATTTTTCATGTCCGTAATCAAGCGGTTAACGTAGCGAACGGAGCTTAACGCGTAATCAAGTGGAGTGACTTTTGTCTCACCCTGTAATATATGTAAGGTTCGAAGTGGGTTTATATTAAGTAATACGAGCACTTTTTATAGGTTTGACCCTTCTTCTTCCTTACATTCTGTCGACGCGGAAACAGTGGAGTTCGTGTAAGTTGCGGGTGTTTTCGCTCGCGAACCGAAAAGACGAGTTGGATAAAGAACACAGAAAGTGAGTAGAAAGAATAGTTAAAATACTATATAAGTTATTAAATTAAAGTAATATGATTAATATTAATATTGACAGCATGGCGGCTTTGCTGAGTAAATTCCGTATCGATTACTCGGACGTTGTGGTCGTTCCGGACATTTCGAAAAGGCCTTCCGATGCCAGGTACGCTATCCAAATTCTGCATATATTTTCTTAAAGGTGAACTGGCAAGGTTTTGTAACATTCCATGATATTCGGACTGTAGAAAGAATGATAAAAATTAAAACTATGAGTTTTTTATATAAAAAAAAAAACGAATCGGTGGAAAAATTATAAAAAAATTGGACATATGCAAATACATGTTGTTCATGCATAGGAAATTTTTCAGAGAAATCGGTTGCAAGAAATTTACCCTGTCAGTTCACCTTTAAAACACATGCTAAAAATGTGGAAATAGTGCCATAAAAAAGAAAATTATTGCAGAAGCGATAATAATAATAATTAAAAACAATTTATATATTCATTTAAAGGAGAGTTAAATTTTTATTCATTCATTTCACAGTGTCTACGAATTTAAACTGTTGGTGGAGAAATTTGAAGAGGTGGAAGGACGCGAGTCGGACAGCAACAATAAATTGGTTATCACCGAGTCGGAGCTTTTAGCACTCAAAGACAAAGTGAGTGACTATGCTGAATTTGTTCTCTTCTCCCGAACATGTCAATTAATTACTTTATTTGCTTTTGTTGTCTTTGTCTTCTACTTGTAGACTAACAGACATATCCGGCTACGAGAGCAGCTCTTGAAATATTCTTCGACTTCGACGCTAATAATCATGTAAGTTATATTCCAAGCAATATGTTCGCAATGCAATTCCAAGGGGGGTAACCATTTTTGTTAACTGTTCATAAAATTGTCTCTATTATTATACCATTGATTATATACAGTGAAACTTGTGTATGTTGACCACTCGCGGTTCCAAAAAATTTCGTCAACTTTAAAAGGTGGTGCAATATTGCACATAGACAATGACAGTCAGAATTAAAATTATACGGTAGTACAGTGTGAGTTAATAAACGCCAATCCGGGGAAATTTTGGCAGCCAACATGAAGCCGATTGGCCGATGACGTCACAACAAAGAAATTTTTCCTGGGCGTTATCAAGGCGTTATTCAATATTCCTTGTCTTTCTTATTATATGTCAAATTACAGGACAGGAAATTGTCAAGGGAACGTTCTTTTATGTTTTTCCCATTTCTTATACAGTGGTCAACTTTTCATGTTCAAAAACGTTATATAAAGTTATGGCCGATACGACGTTCCATTTTGTGAATGACGTCATCACACCGCCGATCGAGTGCGCGACGTTTGATTCCGCCATCTTGTTTTTTTGCGCATTTTTCAAACTTAAAAGAGCTGCGAGCGTGGATTTTCACTGCACTACACTGTAAAACACTCTGACAAGTGATATTTCTTGTATATCGCGCGTCATCCACGCTGATGTACCCGGATGTACCTTTTGCGAAGGTAAAATAAAAAAAATACGCGCTTAAAACAAAATGGCGGATTCGAACGTCGCGGTCAGGGTGGAAGAGTAGTGTCTGGTTAGGTGGTGCAGCTCGGTTCGAAAAGAGGCAAAAGTATGAAGGTCGTTCGCGTCGGCGCCGCCAGGTGGCGCATGTGTCTTTAATTTCTCGTATCGCGCCTCGAAACGCGTTTTCTACGTTAAATCAAGGGTTAAATAACGTGTTTTTACAAACTTACCCGTGAACATAAAAGAACTGCAGCGTGTCAAAACATATTTCAAACTAGTTTTGCTAAGGTTAGGGCGCGGTCGCGGTCGCGGTCGCGGTCGCGGTCGCGGTCGCGGTCGATCGGCGGTGTGATTATTCCCAAAATGGAACTGTATGTCGACCTATCTCGTTCAGTTTTGTTTGTAATTACTGCAATATAGTATGTACGGTATATGTACCTTTATATTGGAAATATAGGGTTGACGTGCGCGTAATTAATGATATTTTTGAATAATTTGCAGGACTTTGCCAATGCCGAGAAAAGGAACGGTGTCTGCGGCGTTGTACATGGCTTGGTTGGAAACGCTGACGAAGGACATGCCACCATTCCTGTTGGTCAGGGGAAATCAAACGAGCGTGTTGACCTTCTATTCGTGAGATATTTACGCACGGATCGAAACAATCTCAGTTGATCGCCTGATCCTGAGCTTTTTTCTTGGCGAATTTTGTCAAGGTAAGGTTAGAGAAGCTAAAAAGAACATGATTAGATGATGGTCTAAAAAGAAGTGCCGAGTTTCATACTTTTCTTAGTAAAAACAAAAGATAAAACACACGTCCAGGTTTGGCGGGAAATTTGGTGAAATTACTGCGGGGAAGTGGCAGTGAATTTAACCAGATTTAATGCGCATAAAAGGCAAAAGTGAGAGAATTTTATAACTAAATCGATAAAAAATGATGGAAAATGATGAAAAAAGACAAAAACATGTAGAAGAGTATGATTATTATTATTAATAGTTCCAATCGGGTTGAAATAAAGCAAGAATGAGCCCTGCGCGTACATTTTGCGTGCCCGCGGAAGAAAAGTTGGACTTTGTTGATTTTATGGTTGTTGATGCCAATTGTTGTTATATCCTACTATTATGTAATTTAGTTGAGCTATATTGTAATAATGCTTGGTTATCATTTTGTGAGATTAGTTACTACGAATCTGGGAATATTCAGGATATAGACATATATTTTGATACGTCTTGTACGTGATGAACTTAAAAGAGCTTTTGGAGTGTCTTTGGCCAATGTCTTTTCAATGATGGCCTACATTATGCAGGGTGTTTGGTGAAAACCCCTGAAATTACCTCTGCAGTTTTCGGTATAGTAGTATATACGTTATTCAGGAGTTGTTTTTATATTTTATACGTGTATACCGTAGGTTTTAGCCGAATAATATTATTTGATGATCACATGAAACAAAATTCCATTTTGCTTTTTAATAATTATTATTATTGCTAATTTAGGGGAATAATAATCGGACATAAATATTGATACTGCATTCGTTTCCGGGGGCTTCCATATGATAGATTATATAATGATTCCTGTAATATAATTGTATAAAGATTTTAGTGATGTGTTGTCCTATATTATAGCAGACGAGTGCATTATATTTTTTTTTCAAAGTGGTCCAATTAAAAGTTGCATTCCATCTGTCAAATTTGTATTAGAAATTTCGCAGAAAATATTCCCAAGAGTTTATTTTTAATATAATGTATCTTCAGAATGGTTTTAATTATGTGGATTATAATATAGTTTAATTGCTAATTCAATTAATTATAATTAGTCAATTTTTTGTTTTCATTTTACTTTTAAATTAAGGTGGAACATCAAACCGGTTTTAGGGACGATACGTGCAAAAAGGGGCGCCCTGGTGGAGACTGCGCATTACTGGATGCATCACAGTTGTCAACTTTGAAAATCTGCAATAAATGTATGTATGAGGTCAGAGTTAAGATATAAATTGCGCAAGGCAGACATGATTCCGTACTATAATTTGGTTGCAGATTCGTTTTTG
>JAQFZQ010002669.1:0-13001 GCA_034696005.1 Glomeris marginata | reverse complement strand
TGCTGCCCCCTGTTGTCGATTTTTAAACGCCAAAAGACCAACGTGCCCCTGAGCCAACTTACCCCGGTCTCCCCTACCTAATTTGAACTGTAAAAAAAATAAACTCGTGGTTTTACAGCTAGTACTGTGTCTTAACGTGGGATGCCATAAAAATTTAGTCTGTAAAGACTTTTTGAGAAATAATCTTAATAAGTACTAATGCAATGAAACATATTTGAGGGATTTTCACCGTACCCTATAGTTCAATATTAGGATTAAGAAAGGGTAGCTGTTGTTTATAGCTTAATGAAATGCCGTATGAATAATAAACGAGGTATATATATATCAAATGTGCATTTTTATAGTCAGTGTAGAGTTTTGTGTATAAGAGCCTGTGGATCTGGAGTTTTGGCAGGAAAAATTTGCAATATCGATCGGAACAAATTTGTGTTCATGTCGACAGGAAGCGCTTTGTTTAACGTTATATTGCGGCTATATTGGCTGGGCCTTAAACTGTTTGCATGCTGCCAAAAAGAATGTTCGAATTTGGAACATTTGTAAGGAAGTGTAATAAGACGTAGAGGCGCCATATGCAGCACGTCGCAAGACGCAAATTAAAGCCTGCGGGTGAGCAGTGTGAAATTTGTCACCTCGGTGACACATGACTTTTACTACTACTACTAGACCTACATGTTGGATAAAGGAGCGAGTTTTTTCTCGTAACATTTGCGAAATGTTTCTTGTGAGTTATTGAGTGCAACTATCGAAGCGCGATTTTTTTGCGCCGCCTGGGAATATTTCCGAGAAAAATTCCGGATGCTGCGCACCTTTAGCAAATACTTTGCAGTTACTTCTTGTTTGCAAGACGTTCTCAATTAACCGGCTTTCTGAGATCGCCAAGCACAAATTATAGAATGTTGGCGAGCTTCCAGCTTGAAGTTAAACGTTAATAAGTTTTTAACGTATGTAAAATGCGGCCGACACTGGTGCAGTGCTTTTTCAATCTTTCCTATGGTGCGTGAATTAACTTTAAACTTTCAGTTGTTGAAAGTGGTTGCAGCAGTAATAAAAACATTAAAGGAAAATCTGGTACAAAATATACTTAATGAGATTGTCATACTTCTGGCAGAAAATGAATTTTGCAAGTATAGTGTGAACCCGTAATAAGCCGGGTTCACATGCATGCATGCACTGTAGGCAATTTTTAGAGCAAGTTTCTGGAAATCAAACAACTTGAATGCAAGTAAATTGACAGCACTGAATACACTTGGCAATGAATAATTCTTCTCGTAGAGATACCTTGCAACCAGTGGCAAGAAGAAATTGAAAACATGTCTATATCTACACTGATCAAATTGAAATGATTTTTTTCTTCATTTATTGAGCATGAGTAGACCTCATGTCTACTTCGATCCTTCAAGAGGCAAGAAACTTGATCAAGAAACTGCAAAGAGTGCATATCTGCATTTGTCCGCAGCCGTTCAAACATGCCCCCATCCAGAAACTTGCACTATAAAACTGGTAATATGTAATGTATTAATTCGCTGTAAGCCAGGAGGCCATGCATATTATTTGCCGTTCGAAGAATTTTATTTTGCAGCAACCAGAGGACCCTGCATATATGCTGCTCAGTAATAAAACTTCATGAAACATTTTAGCATGTAATTTCGCCTACCTTTTCCCGTTTAAGACAGCTGCGGATTTACACATACTCTTTCTAAGTTATATGGAAGGCGTGAGTGGAGTTTTGTGAGTTACAGGAATCATGTAGGCCAAACCGCATAAAGTAGGGTCTCGACTGAGAACACCACCAAACACGTACATAAATAAGTATTGGTGCAGGCGATGAATTTTAGTGCCAATATAACTGTCGCCAATATGGCCGTTTGAAGGAGCAGTCTTGGGCTTTATATGCGTTGTATACTACATGTATTGGACCTAGAATGACCTCCGTCAGCCCACCAAACACAAAAATTGATACCCCTCGGTAATACTTTGGATCAACAAGGCCATTAACTGCACGGACATTTTGTTTCAAATTGGTGTAACCCTATGAGAAGCAGTATTGGAATGAAAATGGCTGAGATACTAAATGGAGCAAAATGCAGCTTAATGACTTGAAGTATTATAAGGTTATTGGACCTTATAATACTTCAAGTAGCCTAATGTTTTTCTGCATGTGTGTCATCTTTGCCGGAGGCCATGAATAATCTCTGCTGGGGCATAATAAAGGGCGATTTTGAAATGACTGAAAAAAGTATTCAATATTTCCCAAATTTATTGTCACTACATTAAAGTACATGAAAAAATCCTTAAGAAAAGTAATTTTTCATAATTTAATTTTTGAAAATTATACCCGCTATTCTGGATAAAAAGTATGTATCTTTCGTTGATAGCTTTTTATGCATCACCCCCTGGCAAAAAGTATCCGATCAAGACCCATGACATGCAAAATCAATTCTTCCTTATTTTATTTGCTGAAGACAAGTAATGGCGAACATCAGCGCTGAAGTATGCTGGTGCCCCATGTTCACATGTGATGGCGAACATGCAGTGGAATATCGTCCAGCAGTACTGGCAATGTTTCCTGCAGGAACACGCTATGCATCAGTCTGTCCAGTTGAGGTGGCATCAGGTATGGCCCAATAAGGAATTCATTGAGAATACTGGCCCACACATTGATGGAGAAACGCTGTTGGTATGCATGCACAGGTGTGGTGTGTGGATTCTATTAGTGCCAAACATGGACAATGTGCTAATTGAAAACACCTTCATGTGTGAAAGTGGCTTCAATGGTAAACAGTACAGTGGCTGGAAATTCCGGCTCTTGTGCGGTCTGCTGCAAAAACCACTGCGTGAATGCAATGCGCTGAGGAAGATCTGTAGGCTGCAATGCATGAACCCTCTGGCAATGGAATGGGTACAACTGCTGCTCGTGCAACACTCTCCAAACACTGTTGTGGGCAACACCCAACCTGTGTGCAATACCCCGTGTACTTTGGGTGGGTTCTCAATTTCCTGAAGAATACCGTCTTCAATGTCTGCAGTTTGTGCTGTTCTGGGACGACCAGTTCCATGCATGGGGGCTTTAAATGTTCCCGTTTCAACCAGCTGCCGGTGCAATCATGCAAACGTTTCATGATTTGGAACTCGTCTAGCAGGGTACCTTTCCTGGCACAATCATACAGCAGCTCTTGCATTTCCGAAGGCACCCCCCCCCCCTTTTGCCAGATGCATGTCGGCCATCATAGCATTTGTAAAGTGTGTCATGGTGATAATAGGTACATGATTCATAGTCCACTTCATGAACTGAGAGAGAGCTTTGCTGCAGACCCTCACTACCAATGACACTGTTGAAAGTCAGCTTTATGCTTTTATTGAAGGAAAACCAGTACTGGCCAGTTGGCTATTCATAAAACTGGATGCAATTTGACTGTTTGTTGACCATTGCTGTATTGTTCAATTCCTGCTATTGTGGACCTTTCTTTCCCCCTGGCTCATGACTCTCCAGTACCTCTTTTAAGACTGGCTATCATTTTCTATATGTATAATCGGCCTGGTTTTATGAAACCTAAAATCAATAGTTTTCAACAGAAATATTGTCTGAATAGTGGCTGATAATGTGCTTACATTTTGCGTGATGTCGAATAACTGGTCGTATTTCTTGTATCAGTTACTTATGGAGCTATAAAATAAACGACGGTTTACAACTTTTTTACTTTAATTCTCCATTGGAGATGAAAGCTCTTTTCGAGAGAAACGTTTGTATATTACATCGGTTTTTACTGGTTAATCCGTAAGGTTCACAGTCATAACTTTGTTGTAATCATATTATGGACTATGGAATAGGTGAAGGTAACTTTGTAGATTGGTGCTTTTGAGAGAGCAACAAGGGTTCTCCACATTTGTGTTTTTTCTGGCAACCGCGAAAATCAGGTTACATCCCTTCTGGTAAGTGCTTAAATTATACATGGGAGGCTGCTCGAAGTATACGGGCGGTTCGTAAAAAATGACATCACGGTTTGGCCTCCAATATAAACCTGCAGGAGGGATGGATCACCCTTATATATCTATACCTATTTGAACGTCTTCGTGCTTGCGAAGATGAAAGTTGAACGGCCATACTCGGGTTGGCAGCCACTTGAAAGGTGGAGCTTTTGTAGGCGAAATGCGTTAAGGGAAGTGTTACATACTGTGCTGTTATTAAACTATGTCCTGACATTGGATTTTGTTGGCGGCTGGCGTACATGCCTCTACTATTCCTTCAAAAAAGTTTACTTGTCATATGTTCAAAGTTGCCAAGATATGTCACTCAGAAATCTGCAAGTTTTTTGTAGCGCAGTACGTGTTTATGTGATATTCATGCAGTCGTGTGCAAGACCTTATGGACATTTGCAATACGTATATGTGAAATTTATAATTCATGTAGTACTTGATTTTGTAAGGAAAATTGAATTGTACTGCATAGTACCACCTGGATTATTCTAATTTCATGGGTCCAGGACTGTGTCTAATAATTGAAGCGCAAACTAAAATACCTAGCTGTTACACTAACATTTTGATGAAAACGAGTTACTCGCAAAATCAAATTTTTTTGCGAAGTATTCTTTTTTGCGTTATTAACTACCAAACTGCAGTTAAATCGTTTTTCGAGACTGCAATTCAATTATATTTTCAAAGGTCAGCATTGTTGCCTTTCAATATATAGTAAAGCTGGACTTTTAGACGCCATTTTGATTCAATTGTGATAATTTAATGAGTTTTGGTTACAACTAATCACCCTGACATTTAAAATTGTTGCATGCATACAATAATTAAAATTGTCGGGCAAACATGACAGTCATGACACACGATCCCTGCCACCATGCCAAATGCATGCTGCAAGTGCAAAATGTTTACATGTATAGTACATACCATAAATGCTCCATAAAACCCCGGAGCTCCGATAAACCCCCATCTCTCTTAAACCCCCGGTTGCTGAGCACCATAATTTATATGAACTCCGGGTCTCTAATAAAACCCCAGTCTCTATTAAACCCCCTGTTATGAATATCTCTCGGCAACACGTGTGATGCTGAGTAGAATTGATGTTGACCCATAGAAATCGGTGATATATATGCTCTATGGTTGACCATGTTGAATTGTTGTGACTATTTGTGCAATAAAACGCGCAAACACAAAAGTGTTTCAGCTCCAGGATTACTATACTTGCTGAGAAACTCATGCTTATTTCTATTCTGGCATAAATAAAACCCCTTCTCCAATGAAAAGTTAGCTGGTTTCTTGCAAGCTTGTATTTGGTTGCCTTCAGATTTTATATTCCATAATGTCCATTGCTGGTCCGATGGTAATGAACAGCCCTATTGAAAATTTTTGTACTACCCAGCTGGTATTTTGTGGTGTATGTATGTGTATGGTTCCCATCATACTGGTGAGCTAGGGTGGACACCACCACACTGTTGGGGCGTAATTATGATTCAGATTTGTTACATTTATTCAGGCGTTACGTCACTCATTGTTACAAATAATGACGATTTCAAATGTTCCCAATTATTGACACACAATTTCACTTTTTATTGTAAAATTCAGCAGATTTGTAGGATAAGTAATCAGAGATTTTTTGATGAGCAATTTACTTTGAATGTAGAATATATACAACACGCATTTGCACCTCATTTGAAGTCGTCACCCCTGTTATTATAATTCAGATGAGACATGATGGTGCATGACGTTGTATCCAGTATGCACTATTAGTTGACACCCTTACATCCAGGTGACGCTGGCGTCTGCATCGAATTTTGCTGTTGCGTACGCCATTCATCGCTAGTTCTTCGGGTGAGAACGGCCAAATTGTGGCTCAGAAAATGGATGCTATGAATTATTATACAGCTGTCGCCATATATGTTCCCAGTGTCGGTATCACTCGTGTAAGTATTATTTTTGCCGGTTCTTATTGAGGTCAGGCATTTTAAGCTGCAGTGTTGGGATTGGCTTTCGTAACAATTGATTTAGCAATTGATGTGCAACACGTGGCCTCGATCCAATTATAAGAATGGCGTTTAGTATATTGCTTTAATCAATGAGGGACCAGTTGGTGTAATTTTTAAGAATTCTCCATTTTGGATGCAAAAACTAACTCGTGCGCGCAAGGTGCAATTTTTGTGAAAATTACTATTTCTGCCATATGCAGCTGTTGCATTGGACACCATGTTTGAAAAAGTAGCAAATAATACAGGGTGAACCTAAAGTCTGGACTTAATGCAAATATCATCCGAGCAAAGATAGAAGGAAACATGGTGATGTGGTTATCGAACAGTGCGTTCCAAATTTCCGTGCGACCTTTATGTGAAGGTCATCGGCATTACAATTGTTGAACGGTTGGAGTTTGAGCAAAACAGTGGTGTTGAAAAGTTCAACAAACCTGGTGTCATACTTTTATGTGAAGTATGGAACAAACAAAAGTGGAACATCTGAAGGTGCAACAAGAGTGCAACTATTGTTTGATTTTGTACGACATCAGATAATTCAAATTTGTTATGTTTCATTATCCTTGGTGCAATCGGGGATTTTTCTAAGTATTTTCCCGTGCTGATTGCGTCACCAAACCTGAATGTCCCCATTCGCATGGGATGGACCTGGTCGAGTTTAGCAGGAGGTGGGTGAATTTGATGGTCAACTCTAGTTGCGACCTCTGTACAGATTACAAGTAACATAATGACGATTATATTTCTGGCAAACAAAAAGAAAATCATGTTGCCACTGTAGTAATATCAAGTTTAGAAGGAAGAGGATTACAATGGAGAGCTTAGTGAGCAAAGGAAAACATGCATGTAATGGACCTTGTATACTGGTACAGGACATCTCTAAGCTCTTGTATGGTTTATTACAAACATTTTTTTCTCTCTCATTATTTTCGCTGGATCCTCCCCGTTGTAATCTGGTCTTCCTAACTTGCCAGTATAACTGTTGGCCTGTTTCGAAAAATGTCCATTATTCATATTACAGTATAATGCTTAGCTATTGTGACAACTTATGAATTTAAGGAAGAACTTAGATGCAATGTTAAAGGCATATTTATCACAATCAATGCTGTTGGAAGGCTAATCTAAGTTTTAGTTAAATGTGCAATGTTTGAAAGATTGATTGTGTTGGTCAATGAGTGTAGTACCCAAGGGAACACTTTTGCTGCCATGTAATTAGTTATTTACGAGTAGTAATAGTTAACCACATTCGCAATGTAATGGTCTATATTCTAATGAAACTGGGAGTTCGGACTGTTAACGCTGCGCTGCATTGTAAACGCACCTTTAATGCTCGCAGGAAATCTAACTTTTTTAGAACTTGAAGTTTTGAAAAGTTACACTATTATAGTTTTGATATTAACTGCGGCATAGAAGGACATGTTTCCGTATTATTTGTCGCTTTTATATTACTAGGTGCCATATTACAAAAAAATAAAGTTTTACAACTGGAAGTTGACTTTAATGAAGATTTGCTTTATGTATCCAACAACTGTAAATTAAATTAAAATCTGTTAATTCATAGCAACCCTTCCTACGAAGGCACATTATCAGAATAACTTTTATTTTGTGACAATTACTGAATTACTGTTTTGAAAATCCTAAACAACATTTCCAAACTCTTGGAAAATTGAAAAAACCCACCAATTGTTATTCGAATACCAATGAACGGACGCAGAATACCGTTAACTTAAAAAAAAAATGGAAATAATTGGTAAGAAATTATTTAAACTGTACAGTATTTGCATGATATGTTATAATGCATCTCAGAGATATTCGCGACATTATGGGATTATTGAAAGAAACGGTGACAATTAAGTGCTATTATTATTATTTTCTGCCCTCCACAGAGCATGCTACTTGTAGTTGGAAAGATATAGAGCAGTATGAAACGATTATATTTTGTTGTTTTTCAACTCCTTTAATCGATTTTCCATTCAATATTAATATGAAATGTCACAAATGTGTTCAGCATACCATGCAAAAAAGCAATCTGCCACATGCAATTCAGCTTGTAATCCTGCACATATCAGTCCAATGTAAAACTTTTACTATAATCTTATAAGAAAATGCTATATACAAGAAAAGTTTACAAGATTTAGGAAATACTACTTATAACTCCTTATAAGATTCCTTATAGAATACTATTATTGCTTAATATAAGACACATCAAGTTTACCTTTTATTATTTTTATATGATTCATATATATCATTTTCATCATATGGAAATTGCAATTTGGCTGCGCCATTCTTAATTACTGTTGCACAATTATTTTTTAATTGCATACACTCTGTCAAGAGTTTAGAAGGACAAAAAAGCCCCGCCTCTCGTCCCCCCTCTTTAAGGCGTAAATAGTTATATTGGTTTTAAAAAGCTTATATAAAATCGTATTCAGTATTTCTTGTGGGGTGCTTCACAAGTGATGTATTAAATTAATTTGTATTTACATTTATGTAATTTATTTTAGACATTTTGCATGTTTTTGGGGACTCGGGATCCCGTTATTAGCAAGAACATTTCAGCAACATTTTTCTTGATTTAAAGTGCCTTACTAAAACACAAACCTTACCATTAGATTTTGGTTCAATTTACTTTACTGTATACTACTTGATCCAGCATAAGTTACAATAATTTGGCGCATCAGGAAAGTGCATGATGGTTCAACTTAAATTTCAAATCAGGTGGATTTTTTTGCACCTTTCGTTATCATTTCTTATGCTTGAAGAAACGACAGATATAATTGAATTGACAGTACAATTACAAAGTGATTAGCCTAAGTGAGTAAAGTGTTAATTCCTGACGAATTAATAGTCTCAAAGCAGCTTATCGCGACCGATAAGCGTCCTTGGATGACGATTATCCAAGCTGCCAAGCGACACCCAGTTTTGAATCCACCTTAATAAAGTGCGTTACCATGGCGACCGTCAGAAAGATGGCGCTGCGGATAGTCGGCCATTTTGACGGCCAATTAGGGTCCTGTGATTTGGCTTGATTAGCACTGGGATGACCGTTTCACCCACTAATCGAAACGGAAATGGAGTTGGGGCCGATTGCATAGCCATTAATTATTTAGCCCTGTTGCAAATGGCACCAATAATGGCCCCTGTTACTTTCTCCAACTTCAGTTTCTTCCATCAATGAACTTCCATATGCTTTTATAGTACCTATATGAATATAGGCTATCTGTTTACCTGATCCTTAAAATGGGTAGTATAACCTGAGGTGGTTGGTGCAGAAGAGATACACAGTATCTGAACCCAGTTCTGTGCCTTGTAGATGAAATAAAACACCATCTACGAGGACCTTGCTCATTGGTGTACACCAATTGGCAGCTGTACCACCTTATATGTGACAGTCTTGCAGTCAACTACCGCAAATTGTAGGATTTCGTGGTGTCAAACATAAGATATCTCTTTCTCGAAAATAAAATTGAAATAATATCGGAACAGTATTAAATGCATGCAGTGTGAGATACCATCTTTGAGCTGTTACGTTAGTCTAATTGAAAAAGTTGCATATCACCGTCAACTGCGCATGCGCACACAAAGTAATGGCTATAGGCTGTTGGTTATGAAATGAGCTTGCCAATTAGAACCAGCATGTCTTGTAACGATCGAGGTCATGGATGCATCTATTTTTATGCGATCTTAAGTCGATTTTGTGGAAAAACACTGATGCAGTCGAAGATGTTGTCAGATATTATGTTTATAATGGAAACGTTATGTTGATCAGCAGGTTTAAACTTTACTAATTGTGATATGGAAGATAGCAACTTGCAAATGGGTATAGATTTCAGGTCCTTACTATAAATTAAAACCAATACTATGTGGAAATTCTTAAAGTATTTTCTTGTTATACTCCTTCGATGCAGTCTGTACTGGAATTTTGGTCTATTGCTGAAAGCACCTTAAGCGGGGCATTTAGCAAAGACCACACGAACCACATCAATGTCTCGAATTTCATAAAATATGAACAGTACTCCCCCTTTAAAGGCAACTAAAATCATAATTGAGCTGCTAGTGTAAAAGTACATTCATGAAAAATACAAATGTAGAAATATGGTATATTTCATAACGTGTTTTTGCAGGTATGATTTGTTTACAAGCAAAACCATTATTGTAAATTTAATGGAATGGGTTGGACAAGTGTGCGCGATTTTTGGCTGCGCAACGCGAGAAATTTAATCCCCTATGCCCCCAGCAACAATTTTAATCTAAATCCTGTAAATTAGATCCCAAATTTTGCCAACACATTGCCACACCTCACACTGCGCAATATTTATTTAATTAGTTTGTTAACTTTTGTGAATTTGTTACCATTCAAAATTTGCAATGTATAGTTTTGGGCACCTATTTTTTTTTTATTATTTGAAAGTGAACTGTCCCTTTAAAATGCTTTTCATGTAAGAAATATTACAAAATGGATTTGCTGCATTTGCTTTTATCCGCCATCTTGAATATTTTCTAGTGTGCAAGCAGAGAAAACAAGTCATTTTTCTTTACTAGTTGTTTTTGTCAAACTGGGTTGAACCAGGTTGCATGGAATAATTACACTGCTTTATATAGCCTCCAATTTTAAAGTTGTAGACCACTCGTAAGGTATGAACCATATGAACCTTCCAAACTTTCCTACATTTTTCGCTTTAGTAATTGGAAATTATGAATTTCGACAAAGGAAGGAAAATTAAGTGCACTTCATTAGCAGGAAAGCCAACTTTGGGTCGCTTCTGAATTATGCAGTTTTGTTAGACTTGTGAGTGGTCACTATAGACAGGTTTCACTGCGTTTGCGTGTTCTTATTGAACATCAATATTTGTAATATATTCAGTTCTTTCAATAGGATATATAATTCCATATGATAAATGATAAAGTAAACAAGAATGCAATTGTTGATCTTTCAACCTAACCAATGTAAGCCTTTTTTATAAAATATTGAAAGAAAAAATGCATTTGACATGTAGAATTCGGGATTTAACCTGACTAGATATAGCTAAAATAATGGACTTTGTAATTTCAGTTGCAAGGGGATCCATGCAGTCGATAAATCGGCTTCCTTAATTGCAATCGACCGGAAATGGCCGGCACTGGAGATGCTGTAGACTTCAGTAAGTAGCGGATAATCTTATTTGACGTTGGTGAACGTGCATGATATTGAGTACATATTTACATTTTCCTTCTTTTACACGTTTATTGAATTTAAGGCTACTTAATGTTTTCCCAATTTGCGAATCTAAAAATATTTTCATGTCGATTTGAAAGAATAACTAAAAATGTGGTATTTATTGGATAGACCTTGTATCCTTGTATGATATTTTTCATCAAAGAGGGTTTATTTGCATACAACCTTATGCAATTTTTGCTTACCAGAGAGACATTCTCATTAATAAATGCCCATGCAGCTATTGTGATGAAAGTGCGGGTTAAATTACGAAAATACGTGTATCGATCGAGTCTAATCGATACTTCATGTATTCTTTGAACAATTGTGCTCGTGTTTCTTCTACGATAAGAATATATTGGCGATGTACATTGCATAATGCACTAAAATAAACTAGGAATTTTACTTTCTAACAGAAATTCTTAATCCTTTCTAGATACACAAATTTCGCTTTAATCCGATGATCTAAAATACACACTAATTTCTTGAATTAGACATGACTTTACTTATTAAACGAAAACTGTTATTTTTTTTTGTTATTGAATTTATATCATCCACAATTTCCATCCCACAGATTTGATTACTTCATGTAACTTAATGTGTATTTCATCATAGGCTGAAATTGAATTTTCCAAATATTAATTTGCGGTGTATAAACTTTCAGTGAAGAGTTGTAGTAAAACCAATTCTCACTTGAAATTGAACTGAGGAAAGTAGGTTCTGGAACTACAGCTGTTCAAAACTGTGGAGATATATTTTTTGTATAGTGAACTCTCACCTACAAACTTTACGTCTGGCGTGTCAAGGTACGACTTTCATTAGAGATTTTCTGAGTGGTGTCCGACGGGAATGGCAACGGCAGGCCACAAAATAGCAGGCATTAATATAAAAGTTTACTTTGCGCTAAATGCACTGATAAGGCCAAACAAACATTTATGAAAACCGTCTGGGTGCGATTTTGTTAGAACAACATGGCAGTTAGGAACAATTACACAAGGGTTGTTTCATCAGACGCAATAGTAACCTCCCTAATAGAGAAAATTCTGTATTTAATTGCTCTAACATCCTAATACATAATAACTATAGCACTAGATACCCTATTGGATTTTAATTCCAACGAATCCTTTTAGAATACGAGCTCGATTTTTAAATTTACGTAGACATTTGCATTTCCATTAATATGTTAATGTTTTTAAAACATACATAGGCCGAACTCAATTAACGAATCAATATTATATTTAATCAATAGAGTATTCCTAGAAATGATATCGTCCTTGACATGGAATGATACTGTATATTATCTTCATTTTATTTTCACGTATACAAGGCTCTCGTTTGCGTCAATACATTGTATAGTAGTAAAATATGGACGGCGTTCTGCAATATTCATGGATTGTCCTTAAATCCTTCTGATCTCCCAATGTCAAGGCCTTATAAATTACTTTGTTTTCAAAACATTTGGTTGCATGGGAACTGTTTACGTGAGATATTCTGCTGCAGAGAAATATTTCAGTTTCAGCCAATCAGTGAAGAGGAGGAAATCGCAATTTTCAAACAGGCCAAACCCTGACCCGTATTTTGCTATGGGCCCACCACATCCCTGTGGGCTAGTTTGAACTTCGCACTGTATTCTCTGGTGGGAAGAGTGCTCGGTAATATACGAGGCGCAGTCAAAAAGTTAGTTGCAATCATTTTTCAAAAAAAAAGTAACGTGCGAATCCGGTCATCCTAATTTTTCTTACAAAGTACATACCTTTACCTATTTTACGTGAAAATTCCAAAATTATTTATTGACTTTTGTTAATTTGGTAAAAGTTCTTGTGCGCCATCTTTTAAAAATGTCC
>JAQFZQ010002668.1:0-13001 GCA_034696005.1 Glomeris marginata | reverse complement strand
GGACGTTATTTTTCCTAGGACCACTAAATAATTTCACAAGCAAGGTAAAAATTATGAACGATACTTCAATACGCATAATAAGTATTGTTATATTTAAAATTTGACATTACAACTGCACTGTATTTTAAAATAAAAAGTGGCCAATACTTTCCGGATAGCCTACGTACTTATAAATGTAGTTGTGTCAGTAAGAATCGCCCAATGTTTAAAAAATGACGGTTGCCTGTCACTTTCCTGGACTATAATATTCACAGCTTGAAAGTTTTTGTTGCTTGTATGGTAATTTCCACATGTACTCTTAACATTTTTTGCAACAAGTTAACAAAATAAAATTTTCTTTACATTTTTAGTGATTATGATTCTCAAACAGAAGTTCTCACTGAAATGTTTCAGTACATTTAGGTAAAACGCTATATAATAGTGAAACCTCGTTATTCGCCGGTCCAATACTGCATAGTAACTAAATTTCCCAGTGTGTAGATCATGATGGTCACTGCCTGCTCCCCCCAAAACACACGCTCTCACCACACGCGCCATTTAGAAAAAGGCGGTTTCACCGCTCCACCCTGTAAAAGATAAAGTACCAACATCTCAAGGATGCCTTATATATAAGGCATCGGTATACCGATGCGCGCATGTGCAGACATTCAGAAAGATATCTTACATATTCCTCTGGCTTTTACATTAATGCTGTGGACCTCATCGTTGGTCGAAACCCTTAAAAAACCCTTGCAAACATACGGATGGTGATAAAGAATAAAAGAAGGGGATGTTAATGAAGGAAGTGTGCTTATTGCATGACAATGCAATTAAGGATTGTGTCATGCAAAAAGCCACTGCCCTATCAACAATGCAGTCATTCGGTTGGGACATCATCAACCACCCCTTTTACAACCCTGATCTGGCACCTTCAGATTTTCATCTTTTCACCTCTGTGAAGTCGTTTATGGGTGGAAAAATTATTTCGAGCGACAATGATGTCCATAGTGCAGTCAAACAATGGGCCAAAGAGGTGGCGCGAGACTTTTTTGCCGAAGGTTGCAGAAACTCATCCCTCGGCTTAACAAGTGCATGGAGAAGGAAGACAATTATGCTGAAAAATAGTGTTTGATATATGTAAACGAGTGTATAAATATTTTAAAAATACATTGGTTTTTCGATTTGTAATAAATTGAGTACTCTTACTTACTGGACGTGCCTCGTAGAATATTTTAAGCAAAGTTATGAATTTATGAGTTAGTGACTCAGTTACGCGCGTATAACTTTATTTTGTGCTTTATGGGTTAGGGTAAATTTGCACAGTATATACATATTCAACAAGCATTTACATATATACTCAAATTATAATGAATCACAGTAATGTCTGAGCCTTTAACGTACATGCAGTTTTAATTTTCGCAACAGTCATTTGGCGATAGTTACATTGCCAAGATATTACTTAATGTAATCTTTGCATGTAGGCTATATATATACGTATTAAAATTGGGAGCAGTAGAAGTCAATATCTAAGCTAGATTAGGAGCATGTTATGCAAAGTCGAAAAAAAATCATACTAAATCATCAATTATTAATTATATTTCTCGGCGCATAAATTCCACCACAATGATAGCCTCGCAGTAATGCGTTCAAATTTTTGTAGACATAGTGCGCTTCATAACTTGCGAATTATGCCTGCTCATTATACTTGAACAGAAAAGCATCAAATGGCTGAATTTCTTTTTCGTGATCTCGCTTAGCGGATAAAATCTCGTAAAACCTCATTATCCGTCGCAGTATGAGACAAAGACGTGCGAAATCTTCATGTCTGAGTGTGCATCTGACAGATTCCGACAGGTTTGGCAAACAAGTTTCCAGATGATATTTCGATGCAAATGGGTCGTGTGTGTATACATATATATACGAGCTGGATAGAACGTACAGGACCGTGTACACATTTTTTCTTCTCTTAAGATAATGTTATATATACTCGTTAAATGCTACTGATGGATGAGAGCTACAAAAGATTGCTGCAAAACACGCACACAAGAGCATCCCATATGCAAACTCTCGTAGGCTTTCAGTACATACAGTGTATACAGTATGTAAACATAATGGAATAGTCTTTGTGTAAGTTGTAGCTTCAATCTTACTCACTGCTCTATGAACAAGCCCACACCTGTACACCCATGAAATTCAATGTTTTCTTAGTAAATGCTGCCCAATATATAGGACAGCTTACTATACGCTATTGATTATAATGACAGCACATTGCAGCGTAGTCAACCAATGAAATGGTGGAAATGATCCCGATCAATAAAAGATGACATTACATATCAAATGTCTCAGTCTTTAAGTATACACTACAATTTGCTCATGACGACCTCGGATATAACTGAACATAAAGTTGGACTTTTATGTGCAGTTTCACACAATTAATAAAAACAATTTGGTCACAATATTATACGTTACATGTTTCTCAGCAAAGCCATAACACCAATGCCAAAAAATTAATGTGCATGTATTAACATCAAGGTAGAAAAAATGCCATATACCATATACCATACAAGAATGATGAAATTGCATTTGCTTGATGCGGTCGTTTAGCATAACCTAAAATGATATATTTTTGCAAAGGAGAAACTGAGGAACAGTTCATTAATTACATGAACTTCCAGCATATATGTATATTATTCAAAATACTATATCACTTTTAAATTCACATTCCACCACTTATATTTGAAAAGTGATGATTGCAACATTCCTGAAGATATTTTATACTGTTGAATTATCATGTCATAAGTTCAATGTTCAATTTCACACCACAATTACAACATGCATGCAATTGGTTGACCATTCTTTAATATACGCTCGCATATATGTATATATAGATACACAAAACAAATATGATTTGAATAAAATTGTGACCCATACGTCATTTACAATTTGTTAGTATAAAATGTAAGGGGATGCTGGAAAAATAATTTCCAATTGAACGTGTACACAACCTGTAAATGTCAACAAATGCTACAATTTAGCCTGGCAAAAATACGACCAAATAACAGTGATTGCAGTGACGTTAATTTCCCAATATGAAGATTGCTATTGCAAAATTTATTACTACTATTTGGTAATGCACCGCATGCTAGACCTAAATCATCTATAAAACGGATCACGGTATAGATAAGAGGAAACAAAACTTATCTCTTATTTTAGTGAATGGTGTTGAACAAAACGTGCACTGGATTTAAAATGGAGCTACATCAGACCAAGCGGAACTTACTGAAAGGGTCCTATCTGAATTGAGCTTAATGGATTGTAGTCAGACTTGATAAAAGTTTATACGAAATAAATACAAGTTGACATTGCAATACAACAAATTTCATACATTTACTGAACATGCAAACGCACGTCAAAAGGGAACAATTGTGGTAACAAATTAGATGTCGACAAAATACACAATGATCAGATGCATGGAATTTCAATTGCTTCAGGCGCGATGAAATGCATGAAATTAATTAATAATGACATAAGAATCAGGAATAAGTCTATTTTCCATGGATCTAGGTACGTCCACAAAGTAAGAGTATAGCCTACTCAATTTATTAAAAATCGAAAAACCAACATATTTTTAAACAATTTACACATTCGTATACATACTTGTATATCAAACACTATTTTTCAACGTAATTGTACTTGGTGAGCCGAGGGATGAATTTCTGATACCTTCCGCAAAAAAGTCTTGCTCCACCTTTTATGCCCATTGTTTGACTGCACTGTGGACCTCATCATCGGTCGAAAACTTATTTTCCACCCATAAACGACTTCAGAGAGGTGTAAAGATGAAAATCTGAAGGTGCCAGATCAGGGCTGCAAGAGGGGTGGTTGATGATGTCCTAACCGAATGACTCCAAGAGTTTCTCTGTGGCGTGGCTTATTGCATTGTCATGCAATAAGCACACTCCCCCTTCTTTTATTCTTTATCACCATCCGTATGTTTTAAGGTTTTTTAAGGCGTTTTTTAGGGTTTTGACCAACGATGAAGTCCACAGCGCTGTCAAACAATGGGCCAAAGAGGTGGAGCGAGACTTTTTTGTCGAAGGTATCAGAAACTCATCCCTTGGCTCACCAAGTGCATGCATGATGAGAAGGAAGCAATTACGTTGAAAAATAGTGTGTGATATATGTATACGAATGTGTCAATTTTTTAAAAATATATTGGTTTTTCGATTTTTAATAAATTGCATGAATAGGGTACTCTTACTTTGTGGACATCCCGTATATTCATGTATAGGGTATAATAATAATATACAGTAATATTATGCACGATATCTGGTCTCGTTATACGCACCAGGGGGATGCAGTTTATATAATTCCTGCTAACGCATATATAGCGACTACCCTATCTAAATATACGTTTGATGTTGCTCGTGTAAAGTTGATGTATATATTACCCAATCTGAGGAGGCATGCCAACTATTGGATTGTTTATCAAGACTGCATGCTGCATGCCCAAATTCATCGCCTCACCAGTTAAGTTTGTAGATTCTTACTAAATGGATCCATGTAAAAGTTGTATACATGCCGAAGCAATACTTGTAATGTTAGTCTAGGTAAGGACCACATAAATAATATAATTGGCAACATCTACCGATATGTGGTTGTCATGCAGTAAACGTCGAGACTTCACCTGAATGCTTAAGTTGATTCCATATAGGTATGCTATGGTTTTCTAACCCTCCAAGGAATGACATAATGCCAGTGACTCTAAAACCCAATCTACTCCGAGCGGGTCTCTAAGGTTTAGCACGAATTTAATAACGTACCGGTATTTTCTTTTTCAATGGAGTAGGAATAACACACTTAAACATATATGGACAATTTAAGAAACATCCCATGCTCAACAAAATGCCTATCTACATTTATTGCAGCAACTGGCACGTGACATGACATATTCAAAATACGATAAATAATTAGCTCATTGTCAATAATTTTATATTTTGTTTATATTGCATTAATGTTGCAGCTAATATTAATTACTACATAGCATTTAATCAAATGGACGAACAACGTTATATGTATAATATGAATATGTACAATATGAATAGTCACATTGGTGCACATGGAAAGTTTCCCGAATGAATTACTATGACAGAATCGCTTTCTACATCCGTGCGCATTTTTCATAACTTTCTATCGATTTGCATTGTAATAAATAGCCTTTCGGATGCAGAACAGTGTGACTTCGTCACGTGAACGCCCATTTTCGCGCCTTGCTGGGTCGTTTTGTAGTCATCTGAATGACGGATGCGGAAATTACTCCACACGCAAACGATATGTGACATCAAAGGCGCACCAAAAGCTACTGGACCCACGAGGGATATAAAGTATATATATTCTTTTGAAAAAAAAAAATATGCATTTCTGGCAAACGTTTGATCAGCTATTTTCGCAGCAAAAAGTAAAAGACAATGAATCACAATTTTATTTGTATAATTTATTTTCATTGGATAAAAATATAAATGTATAGGTATACAAGTTAATTGATACGTAATTCAACTAAACGGCTGGCAAAGTATTATTGTAGGGCACATATACATATTTCTGGTGCATGCATCCATCTTTAAGTTACCTACCTTATCAGCAAAATTCACAACTGGTGCTATAACATTTCATGCAAATTTTGAAAAATCCTGGTATACAATAATTTTTCATGGCTACAATTGTATTAATTAATGCATTTATCAACCGCAAGACATAGTGCATATGCATACTGCCTGAAAGCAGTAATAATACTCGAATTATTATGTTATGCATGAAGCATGTGGGTGATAGCAGATTAAAAAGTGGAGGCAGTTCTACATTATGCAGTAAAGTTTGTATTACAATAAATGAATATTTAAATATTGATCTGCACAATATATATACTATAGTATTTGTACCAGAAGTGTCAGGATAGTATATGGTACTGCATCGAGCTATGTATACAGTACAGTAAACTGAATGACCATATATTTTACAATCGAACGCTCAAGACCGAGATAAATGACATTCTTGGCGCCACATTGTAAAAGTCGCTGATGAAACTATTCATTTCGGGACGAATACTATACATCAGGACCCAACGAATATTACTTCTTGCAGACAGTTTACGAGCTATCAACTATACGCAACACTTTTATTTCTGTATTGGAAATGACTTTGTGCGTTCTCAATTCTCTTTCATTTCAAATGAATAGCCAACCCATATTTGCTACCGTTTGCTACATTGCAAATTCAGCCACGTGTTAGAAAATTGCTGTAATAGAATCACTGGTTTTGTAAACACATTCACAACCTAAATAACAGGCATCATCCCCATTGATGCCAAATCCGAAGTATACATAACTCGATTCTCGCAGCAGTCGTTCGGCTGAAAATGGTTTTCTAACAGAAACAAAAAGTTACTTGTTGTCGATCAGAGAGTTGCTCAGACTTGTTTTCAAATCGCATTTGAAATATGGACGGCTTACACAGAGACCGACATACGTATATGAGCAAATTTAGTACCAGGGAAAGGATTTAAAGTCATGAAATTGCTTTTATTTTCATCAATTCCATAAAAAAAGCATATTTCGCGACCCAGACAGATTCACCACATGAAACAAACATCTATTATAGACCTGTGTATATTGCTGCATTAATTGAAGCAAACCACAAAATATTTAAACTTGTAGGTTTTATTAGTTGTATTATAGCATGGTGAAAGTGATTGAATAAACTCTTCATTTTCTTGGAAGATAAACTTTAATATGAAATACGAATTAAAAATGACGTAATTAAAAGTAATTCGTTCAAATTATCTCATTCGTAGGCGAGACAAACTAAAAAATTATGGGAATTTCGGTAAATATAATCTGGTATGGACAGTGCAGTGAAAACAACCCATGAAGCTACCCCTACTTAGTTTCAAAAATTCATAAGTTCGATCGAGCGTTATATCAAACAATAGTTTCTAAAACTCGTTAAATTATAAAAAAATCGTTGGTTTGACAGCTACAAGTTCAAGTCGATCAATTCGAAAATACTAAAGGGAACTACTCGGCACAGCCGCAGTGCTCCAAAACTTCCTCCTATACAATCCCTCTTGAAGAGCTCTTACTGTCAACAAAATCTTTTCGGTTGCTGATCAACCTACTTCAATTGGTTTTGTGCAGGTTCAGGCTTGCTTGATTGCCTGTGTACGGTATTCCGACTTCTCTTATAGATCTTGTCTTTTATTAATTGATTCTATATGACAAGATGTCCTATTCTGGGCTTGTCAGCAAACTCATGGCATATGAATATCTTCATTTGACCCTAACATATAACTGAAGTGAGCACTCGCTAAAATGTGCGCTCTGGCTTTTAATTTGTGTAACATTTAAACTTGCAACGATTAGAAATATCACATGCATTATATATAGAGATCACACACAAGTTTGTAAATAAATTAAGTTTACTTGACCGCTACAATCCATTTATACATGCAAGAGTGCTGCATAATTTATCTGGTAGTCTTCATTTTCCTGGCTCTGTTTGTTTAGCTATAGCTACTAGCTTTTCCGGCTTTCCAGCATATACCATATTCCTCTGACGTCAAACATATCCTTGTTTGTTGGCAAACAATTTTGCTGTCACCACTGCAATATCTTCTATACTAAGTCTTCCATCTCTTCAAGATTTCAGCACTCGCAGTTCAATCACAAAGTTAGTCACCATATCTATTTTCTTTTCCTGCGAGGTATTTTTGCATACCTAGCTCCATAGCTCCATAGATAATTTATTTAAAGTTAAACTTCAAAATCCTGCTGAAATTACAATATTATGGAACACACCTAGTAAGTCGAATGTCTGATGGCAATGCGGATAAGAATAATAGGCAAAACGAATAACTTTTATCGATGTGTTCCATACAGAGTTTTATTGCGTTGTGACGTTTCGTTGGGATATAGCCAAGGTAAATTTGCTCAGTTCAGCAAGTGTTTTATTACATGAAATACATTATTTAGGGCATTAATTGAGATGACAGAGAGCAAAAAGATTGCACACCAGGTGTGCACCGCTGTAAATTTACAACAGAGAAAGAGTGCATTGTACCCAGATTATCCAATGATAGATCACTATACGGTCAATTGGAAAGTTGCAGAGAATCATAAAATCGATTTCATAAAAAGTAATTTCGAAATTTTATGATGGAATTCAGAGATAAATCTGATAACATTTCTGAACGTGTGTGACAGACGTTCGTTTGCTCGCATCCCAGCTAAGGCAGGGAGGCAACACACATACTCTTGAATGTCTCTTCTAATCCTCTGCCAAGTTTCATGATTAAATTGTAATTGCGAACTGAGAATAAAAATAAAGTCGGATACTTTTTGGACAGCCCTCGTATACAAAAGTTTGTGAACAGAATATCTTGCAACATTGGATATTGTGAATGCCTGTAACTTAAAAAAATTTCTATAAGAGCGATGCACGTTGCTCAGCTATATTTCGCCCGAATTCCAGCTCAACACATCGATTGTGCCAATTAGGTCATGTGGACAAGAGCAAGTGGCTTCGTCATCTGGACTAAACCTCTTGGTATAAGCGCTTCAAACAGTTGGCAAGTGGGCTTGCCATTTAAGCACAAGTTGGTTGGATCGACGTACTTTCATTTCTCTTTCAGTCAGGCACCTATAGCCTTATTAACAAAGTCTCTCTCAAATTCTTGCGCACGTCATTTGCCGAATAAGCCCCAATTGCAGGGCATATCTCCCATAGCACCGAGGACAATTCCTATCAGATCAATATAATACTTTATAGAACACGATTTGGAGAAATGATCATGATTCTTCAGGCGTTAAGTTATTCATTTTGAAAATATTACCCTCCTTGTTTCATCACCTCAATAAGCAAGTTTCGAGGTCCATAACGAATGTGTGACGCCTTTGGCCGGCCATTAAAGCTAATCCACTCTCGCTATATGTGCTAGACCTTCACATATTTGATCACATACTACTACTGCAAATTTGGTGCGCTCGACAAATTACACTGGGGTAGTCCATTAATGATGTTGAACGTTTCAAACGTTCGATCCTGTATCTTGTCGAGCGATAACAGATGTTATTATAATGCACGCAATAAAATCTAATAAGCGAATGTTACATCACGCTGTCCACTATACACTAGTCTTTCATTCATCACGCAACAGATTACGGTGTATTCAAGAAACATCCTCCTTTAAGACATCACATTTGTAGTCTCTGCTGCATTGCTGTATCCCAACGCATAATAATTAAAATACAATTGCTGGTAATAACATTGCAGTATTACATCCTACTTTATAGCCCAGAAATCTATAACCCATGCAATCGGAAACTCAGGAAGAAAACCATTTGTGATAAGATTTTGGCCTGTAACAAAAGTCTGGTCATATTCATGATAGTAGCTTTTGAAGTAGGTATTTCATCAGAATTGGGTACGTGGCTCTTGTAATTCGGCATGCAGGGATCTGTACATTTATGACTTGTATGTGACCTTGAGTGACGTTGTCAATGTTATAAAATTGCCATCTGAGACAGTTAACAAGTTATATGCCTAGTTCCAATTAGGGGTTTGTAGCCCATCCATATACACTCACTTCATATTTACCACGTAAAGTGCTAAATTATTTCTCCAGGGAAATTATGTGGTTTTGGAGTTTTTGAACCTAAACTTTAAAATCCAAATAATCTCCCCCTGAAAATGTAATTACAAGTACATTTCATAATTTAACAAAAAATTAAAGTATTTTTCAAGGTAAACATTTCTGAAGACATATGAATTAAATTAATGTTACAGGAAAAGCGAGAACATTATTATTTGGATTAATATAATTTAACATGACAATTATTGCAATCGAACAAACGATTGCACTATTATTAACGTAGAAAATGTAGCATGTTCTATTTTACTTTCTATGTTACATCATGTGTTGCATAAATAATGCTGGCAACTTTCCAGCAATTGCAGATTACCGTGGAGTCATTTGTTTCAGTTTTTCGATAAAACTGGGAATAGGCCAGCCACTTCATGCAATCTTGTGCCATTAAAGTGAGGGAGCTGAAAGAGCTGAATATTGTGTTCAATTTTTAGGCAATTTTGAGCATAAAATGCAGAAACGAAATAAATAATACGAAGTGATTATTTTGCAAAGCAATTCATTTTTAGAAATGGAAGGGAGTCGCAAGTTTGCCGCAAGGGAATGACGACCTTCTGCTATCAATATTGCAAAAGATGCTGCAAGCGTTATAGCACTTTTATTTAGAATACGAAATTTCAAATAAGGTCAACAATATAAATTTCAATATTTGCTATTCAAAGTTGTGCCAACGTATTCGGCTCTGTGCTTTCCAGTTGTTTATGTTCGGTTATATATTTTACTAGCCAGGAATAAACATATAGGCTACATTGTTTCCCTACGCATTAAAACTAAACCTTTCACCAAAACCAATAAAAAATTTCCAAAATTACTTATTGTATTTATCCTACTAAAGCATTTTAATATATTTTTAGAGTTATTACTTGGCTTCATATTGTCAAGATGATATCCTTTAATGTTGACACGTCCCTCGATCAGATGGGCATGTATTTCACAAAGGCGATGAGATAGGAATATCATATGATTATGTGCTACGTACCTTTTACGCATGATCGGGCGGGTGCTATAGAGAATGCTATCACACTCTAAATGTTACTCTTTTCCAACAAACAAACGGAAATGCACTCGATCAGTTTCAATGTCAGTTATACGTTTATGTATAGGCTCTATCTCGAACTCGTTTTAATGCGATGTAGCTGGCATATCTCAAAACAGGATCGCTAGGCCGACTGTCACAAACAACCTGATTTTTTTTCAATTGGAGATGAATATGAGTTCAGAGCAGTAAATTGATTTGAAGAGCATCTATGAGAATTATCAATCTCATAGGAAAACACAGGAATTCCAATGATGGATACACGGATACATAACAAATATATAGTATAGCCTATTAATGATATATCAAACATACATGCAGCGTGCTGCCGCGATTGCAAAGGGCCGGTGCTCCAAATGAGACCAATTTTTTGTCAATGCAATTTCAGGGACACGTTAATAGTTAATATTATAAACATCACATATACAGCTTTGCGCCTCCCCAAATCATATATTTCACAGTTTATGCTGTAGTAGGTACTGCTTAGTTGCTGTACTTTTTCCTCTGCATAATAAAAGTAATTATTTTGCAACAGACGTGTACTTTCATGTTCTTGACCCCACTTTGGGTCATCGACCACACAGTTTGGTATAAACTGAGGTGATGCAACATGTTTTGATGTGTGAATTTGCAGAAAGAAATACTTTTGCGAAATAAGCATGGAGATGCACCATGCAGCACAATTTGAAACGCATATAAACAGGAGCCAGAGCATACAATGTTCAAGGTGTGGAAAAAAAGTAGGTATACAGTGAATTACCATATCACAAGTTGCATCTGATCAGGTTGTTGTAGGTAGATTGATGTGTATAATTACATGTCCCAACATGGCGAGCATCTGCCAGAAACAGACGGCATCCACTCTTGATGAAATGCATGGAGGAAACAGCTAACAACTACTAGTTCTGCTACTGTGGGCAAAATGGCGTCTGATCCGACAGTTGTTGCAACAGTCTGTGTATCGATACACAGTCTGTTGCAACAACTGTACACAAACGCGTTGCTGAATCATATCTATAGGTTTGTAACCACGTGACACAGCATGATACATGCTCATGGATGGATATGATACAGTGCAATTCACCGTACTTTATTGTCACATCTTGTATGTTGTCAATGAGAAATATGCGTACAACTTTTAGATGACGTCATTACAATTTCCATGTGATCGATAATATTGTAAAACAAAACCATGCTCATCTGTATCTGATATCCGTTAGCCTTGATCCCATTAATTCTACAACCCACATAAACTCCATATACCCCACATACTGTACATTCATGGCACATAACCAAACCCATAACAAACAGATCTCATTATCTCAACAAGTGCAGTAATACACGCCTAGTGAACCCTTAACCTCCATAAATTCAAATATCCGGTTAAACTTGAAGATAAAATAATACCCAATATATGAAATTAATTTTCATTAATTGAATCTGGCATCCAAATTAAGCAATTATGAAAGATGGGATTGATGTAAGCATTTCCATTTGGGCATATTATATGCATATACAAGGAAGTTAATTGCATGAACTGTCTAAATGAATATGCATGCTTTTTTAAACATTAAAATACAATATTCAGTTTACAAACATTGGGCACGGATTAACTTCATTCTGAACTTGTCTGTGCCTACGTTTTACCCTTCCTACGTGTAATGTCGAAAAGCATATCACGCATGACCTTGGACTTCATCTTCAAGGTCGTTCATGTTCCATCTTTTAAACCATGGCAGTCAGCACCATGGTCCAAATTTGACAGTTAATTCCAGAGCATCGTCATTATAAGCCGATGGAGCAGTTTCATTGTAAAATGAGGCATGCATTTAATTTGGAATGGTCGATGAATGTTGTAGTTGCATGTAAACTTGCAGTGGTTTCATTGCATGACATCCTATCATGTATCTCGAAAATGCCTATAAGCTTCTTCAAGTTTGGGCCTTTGAACTGTCTTGCCAGATTATTTTTATCGTTATTGCAATATCGCAAGTTGATGGCTCGTTTGAGATTTCGGCCATAAAATATCTTTTCCATCCAACAATGTTTACTGTATCGGCATATTACCGTTCGATCACGAGGGGAGTAGTTTTACTGCAATTTGCAACATATGTGGTACCTATTTCGGGAATAAAGATGCAGTTTCGTTATAGGCTGCAGCTGCAGTCTGATCTCCAGTAGGCAACCGTCAGTGCATATCTCATCAACAATTGGGTCATTCCATGTGAAGTGTCCTAATATTAAGGGTGGTTGCTGCTCGACCATCTCCAATTTCGTTCAAATTTT
>JAQFZQ010002667.1:0-13004 GCA_034696005.1 Glomeris marginata | reverse complement strand
TTATAAGGGACACAATCTGTACTTAAAAAGCCGATAATCTCAGAAACTTCAAAACCCCTGTCAGAAGTGCTTTAAACAAAACTGATTGCCACCTCTGGTCCTTCCCAGAATGGCTATGGCCTTTGGTGTATGAAGAGTGTGTTGGGCTATTGCTACTCCATTTAAACCATTCCCACTTAATGTAAAAACTTATGTGAGCATGCTTGTTTCAGGGCATAAGGGCTAGCGATATCATAGCACGTGTTGTGGTTGGTTGCAATATCAAGTTGCTTAGGGTGTCTACAATTTGCAAGATGGCCACTTAGGGCCGGACCAGATCAATAAGTGAATACCACGTGAATACTTGCCGGTTGTTTCGAAGCAATCGCCATTGTTACAAATTCCTGGTTTACATAATTGGACCTCAATGCGTAAACAATCTGAAAATGGAAAAAATTTGCTAATAATTGCAGTTAACGTGTGTCGCTGCACAATCGCATATTTTAATTTTAACAAGTAGAAGCAGCTTACCTATGTGAAATGTCCACGTTGAAATTATAGCAAATATAACTATATTATTTGTCATACTTTGAATTTTGGTTTGTTTCCCCGTGTAAGTGGCAACTTTATCCAAGTCGTGCGTACTCCAAGCTGCATGCTCTAAAGTTCCAAAAGCACCAACATTGTCTATATATACTTGTTAAGGATGAGGACTATGAACTAATACTTTTGTAATTCCTCTTATAGAAGTTTTAGAGCTGTCACAGGCCTGTGTAATTTTAACTGCAACAGGCATGCTGCAGGCTGCAGTAAAGCTGCACTTGACACATCCATGTATGCAGCGTGCGTGCGATTGGGCTGCCAATCGCATGCATGCTGCAGCTGTTCAGTTGGTTTGTACACTGCAGCCTTGCTGTTGGCATGCAACCAACAGCCATGTCACATTTACTCTGAAATAATAACCTCAAACACTATGTATTCATAAATGCGGGAATTAGGGGAGAATTAAAGGCTATTATGTGATCCACAAGATTTTTCAAAACACTTTAATTACAAAAATGAAACTTGTTCACCATATAGTACTAGAGAAAATAATTATTCACAGAACATTATAAAATTGTCTCATACACAGCCAGCCTGTATAAAGCCTACTACATTGTACAGAGAGTGCTGGAAGCTGCATGTGTTGCCACTTGCTCTACAAATCCCCTTTTTGAAAATAAGTCGCCCAACTTTATCCTAGTACAATAACAAAATGAAGCTGACAACACCAGGTATAGTACAATATAACAACACTAATACCAATCATTGTGCAGCACAAAGTGAGCTGCATAGCAATTTGGCTGGCCACCTTGGCATGTTGCCTTGCCCATTTTTGATTGCGTAGCCATCGGATATGGAGGGAGTTTGCTCTTGTTGACTGGGTTAATGAGCCATCTACCAGCATTGTGGATAAAGCGGATCTCCTAACCTCCCAAGTTGTTGGGACAACCAGTTGGGTCTCACAGCAAATTGAAGGATCTCCTGCAACTGCATACAAAGCCAAGATAATTTACATTTCAAGGTAGCATCTTAAATATAAAACTATACATTTATTAAGTCCGTCGGATTGCTTTGGTACTTCGAGTTTCATATTTGTTACATAATTTATGGATTTTTATCCTGATAGATAATGCAAAAGTGTACTAAAGTTTTGGCCTTGTTTACTATATTTGAATTTAATGTAGATGAAACTGCCAGAAAGAATGTTGGCATCCAAAGTCTTGTCACTTTCATAATACTTCATCATTAAGATATACCTGACTTTCAGGATATCTTGATGCATGCAAGCATTTCCAAAATGGCATTTGTTTAATAACTTTCCATTAATTCTGTGTATTTCAGAATTTCATATTACCATGTTGTAAATAACTTTCAATTAATGCAAAGTGTGGTTATATATACTTGCTTGGACTATAGTTTTGAAAAATTAACAATATGGGAAGAATGCAACCTTAATTGTTTTTAGAAAACGTACAACACCTTAAAGAAGATGCCAATAAAGTATTTGTTAAAGGCAAACACGACAGCAGCTTAAGAAATAACCGTGCCAAGAAAAGGTATCGTTTCATGGCAGACAGAAATGTATATGCCGAAGTGGAAATTATAAAAAATGGACAGAAAATGGGGAAGGCAGAATTCTGAATGTGCGAAGCCAGACACAAGTACTACTGCATATTTGGAAGATTTCTTTATGCCTGAGCGTATGTTGATTGGGCCTAGCAGCAGCAACAGCGTGGCTGTTTCGGTTTATAACACAAGAGAAATGCTGAGTTGCACGACTGATGACAGCATATCAATGGCCGAAAACCTACTGTTACAAGGACAACTGAAGAAGGCGAACGAAAATAATAATGATGATTTGCACAGTAGACTGGAATATAAATTCGCAGCTCCAACAAACATTTGTAGTCGATCATGTAAATGACAAAATATTTTATGAACGTTTGAAAACCTGGTCCAAAGAAGATGTACGTAGTAAACTCGGGCGCTTAATAAGACATTGAAATGTTTACGTTCAGAATGTGTGGGTTAATATGCTAGCTACATCTTTGCGGACAAGAGTAGATGACAAATGTTTAGCTTGTTTATATGTATTGTTTTCTAGCTTCAGGCACACAAATTGAAATACTGAAGAATGCAATTGGAATGCTGAAGAATGCAATTGGAATGCTGAAGAATGCAATTGAAATGCTGAAGAATGCAATTGAAATGCAGATTAATGAAATTGCAATGCAGATTAATGAAATTGCAAATCTTAAAAAGCAATTAAGCGAAAAAAATTCATCACGTATGAAAAACTATGTGGTATTGAAGTGCATGTCAGTAGAAACTTCAACTAATTATGACAAACCTGTTTTCAGGATCTCCATCGCAAATACAATTAGTGCGCCGTTTCGATGACTTTTTAGAAGCAGTGAGTGAAGCATATCCTATAGTAATGTATTTTTTTATACCAAAACCGCATTGTACGACATCAAATGTTTCAATTTTGTGCTTCAGGAAGAAACCAATTCTGGATTACAACGCAGGATTAGCCCCAATTTTCTGGTCTGTATTAATCAGCTCCTTTTCACCATTCTACTTTGTTTATACTTACAATATATTGACTGCAAAGTATGACCAAACGCCAAATAGAGTTTAATAGAGTTTTAGCAATTGTGAATTCTCATTTTTAAGTTAGAGGGTTCACCTATGTTAGCTGACCTCCAATCTGCTAAACTTTTGAACTTAAAAGAGCTGATAACTGTTTTTACTAATTTTCACAACCCATTTTGTTGGAACACCTTCCTTATGGTTTTTCATCATGTGGGTCAAGTTTCAGTGTACTTCGCAAAACCCTGTCTGTTCACCTTCAACTTATGTTTAAGAATGAAATGAACACATATAAAACCATGTTATGTGCACTATTTTAGGTGGAATTGGTTCCAGATTGCAGAATAATGATTGGAAACATTGATAAAACTACCATTTTATTGAAAGCAAAGGGAGACCCCGGCATGTTGTTGGCCTTAACAATGGATAAACTCTATTCTGCGGATCAGATGGCCAAGATGTCGGCATGTGGAAAGCGAGGAACCAATGCTTTACAAGAAAATGTTAGATGTTCTGTACTTGGTGAGTAAATTCATAGCATTATTCATTGTTTTTACTAATTCAATGTTTTGTAGCATTTATACAGGAACATTGTAGCCAGGAAAAGCTCCAAAAATTTGATTCCACCCGGGCCTTCAACAACAAGTTCAGCACAGCCAGAAGGATATTAAGGAATGCAGGCACCCTCTACAGTAGTGGGCACCAGAGTTGAGGGTCGACGAGTCACGGTTATATGCAAATCTACTCTCTAAACAGGGTATCACCTGGCTGAAGGAACCTGCAGCAATTATGTGGTACCGTGTTTAGAGGGTACATCTGCATCTAACCGTGACTCATCGACCCTCAACTCTGGTGCCCACTACTGTAGGAAAGGGGCGCCAGTAATAATTAATCAATTAAGTTTTCGAATATTTTACAACATTTGTTTGTGGCAAACATTTTTTAAAACGCCTCGTATTATTCGGAAAGCTATGTCCCTTATAATTATTCCAAAAAGTAAAGAGAAACGACTATGTTTTATTTCATTCACATAAATTCGTAGGGATGAATCCAACTCCTTGGATGAATGCACATATAATAATTATAGTATACATACCGTTTTTATTTCTTTGTTTTATATATAATTATTCCGCCTTTATATTTGTAATGTCCTCGTTAAAACAATCCATTAGGTTGTTTTAGTGTTTATGTTTGTGAAAACTTTTAGGTGTATTTGTAATGCAACAAATGATATTAAAATTATTCGGTTGAAAGGCGGTGGATTGCATGCAAACGTAAGGTTGCACTTGGTTGCAGCATGCATGCCTCAGGGCTGGCAGCTGCACGGCTTTTACATCCATGCTGCAAACATATTGTACATGCACAAAGCTATGTTGCACACCTGCAGCAGCTGTAAAAATTTATGCTCGGGATTTGCTGTCTTATGATATAAGGGTCATGGCCGGTTTCGCTGAATCTCCTTACGCCGAAAATAAATACCGTTTCGCCCAACAAGGATATCAGCGAAGTGGCTTACCTATATCCAAAAGACATCACAATGATAAGAATGTAGTTTATCATCAATTCTATTAATCCCATTTTCAAGAAGCTATATACTACGTATACTATCCATCCACTGTATCTACGGCTCTGAAGCCTGGGGCATTCGGCCTGTCCGATCACCCCACCTGTGGGAATATTTCCTATTGTATATCAATTATAAGCACAATGGAACTATTCCCATATGTAGGGGGGACTAGCCACCTCAAGAGCCGTAGTTACAGTGGACGGATAGTATGTATTTTGTCTAAAAGTTACTGGCAGCAACACATGCACCTGTCTTCAAAACTGGCGATGAATTTAGAATGACCGTGAAGGAATATTCCAAGGTCAAAAATATCGTTATCAATGGATGTCCCCCTATGCTATAACAGATGGAAACGCCATTACAGTACATTTGCAAACTTCCACTTTAATTTCAAAATATTAGCCATGAGACCGAACTTTCTGGACATCCTGTATGTATAGAGGAGTAGAAAAAATATTAATGTCAGCGCCAATCTTTTCTCCATTAACCCATTCACTCTTGGCCTTCTTTTCTAAAGGGCCCAAAGTTTAACAAAGGGTGGCTATCTTATAACATTGTGATAATCATTTTTTGGGAAATGTTTCTGAGAAAGGATTTATTACTCCGCAAGCTTATATTACTTTTCGGATGAATGGAGATAAGAGATCAGCAGTTCACAGAATTATTTCAGTAGGATTTGAAACTGCATTTTGCATGAGTAAGACATAAAGGAAAAAAAAATAATGAATAGGGGTGGTGACTGAGTGGACAATGTAATAGGAGGAGATTACAGGAAGATAAAAACAAGAGAGGAGACTTAGTATAAAAGTGCAAATGGTGTTAGTTTTGTGATCTTTGACAAAATGGAACTAGTTGTTAGTAATTAAGGCAGACCATTGGGACGCCATTTTGTTTAAAGGGGCTGCACTAGCTAAGGGGAAAAGTTGGCTGCAGTCTAAAATCTGTAATATAAAATACGCAACGCATGTGAAATAGATCAAATAAATACTATCATACTACTGATTGAAGTGATATTCTTGCCGTTTTTACATATTTTAATTATTCAGGATTTCGGATCAGCTGTTGTGGCTACAATAAAATCCGACTTAACTCAATCTTTCTTGGAAAGCACAGTACAGCTGTTCTGCGTATTCATAAATCCATAAATTGTATGTAAAGGGATCAACAATTCCCTGAATGTTTTATTTATGATTAACGACTGGATGAACTAAATGCTGTTAATTTTTTTCCTAGGAAACACAGCTTCCCTATATAATCCCATTTTCAATCCTCTCTAATCTATGCATAGATTGTGGCAGCAATCCAGACAACACAATACTGTGGATTAAATATTCATTACCAGTCATTTTTTTAAAACCTAATCTAACTAATGAGTCAGCGTTTGTCTCTCATTGAATAACAATGTTTTTACTTCTCTTAAACCAATATAACTCGAAAGTATCTAATACTGCAACCTGGAGTGAATGTATGCTGTACATATTATAAACATTGATTCACGGTCTGTAATTAACCGTTGAATAAACAGTTTGTTATTCTGTTGATTCATTGTTGATTCACCAGTGTGCATCAGTGTGCATAAATTTAGAAAATGTATTGCTTATTATATTTGTTTTAAGCTTTTTCTGACTGGTTCTAAATATCCAGATATTAACCCTTTCAGAACAAACAAGGACATATGGCATCCCAATTTAACAATTGAAATAAATATTTTTTATGTTAATGTCATGGTGCTGGACAGGGTTTGGTTTTGCTGATATTTAATGTTTAATGGTCACTGCCGAAAGTTGGTCATTTTAACCAGGTTATGTTGGTCAATTTTTGCTTGACCAACTTAGAGGACACATAAGTTAGTCAGTTTCTGAAAACCCAATAAAATTTTTTTCAGTTGGCTGTTTTTAATAGTGTCTTTTATAGCCTATGCAACTAATTCAATTAAAATTATTTTTCAAACCATGTATAGGTGCTCTTAAAAATATCATAATATATTTCTCACTTTATCTATATTAAAATTGTTTAGAAAAAGATTGCTTAAAAATTGCAATTATAGCAAAATATAACTTGCAAAGAATATGTTCTTAAAATATGTTCTTATCCCTCTCGATAAACCTGAAAAACTTAAGGAAAATGGTAATCTCGTATTGGTAAGAGCCATGTGTTTTCAATCGTCATTGCTTATCAACTGGTCACACAATACAAAAATAGCAACTGCAATTGAACACTGAATAAATAACGTTTATGGTCATATTTCAACATTAGAAATCAAGGCAGAACTTTTATTCACCATAAAGTGCTACTTGGGAATATCTATACTATGTAGTTACAAAAAAAGGGGTATATAGTACTGTACATACATATTTGGCTTCATTGAAGACATCATAAGTCCTTGAATGGTGTTTGATGATTGTGAACAAAATATTAATTCACTAATTACAGTCAAATCAATGTTTTTCATACAATTATTTTTTAACAACTTTATTATAGGGTAGTGCAATTAAATCATCTTGGAAAAGATAAACCACATCCCTACCGGGATTCGAACCCGGGGCCTCTGGATTAGAAGTCCAGCGCGCTATCCACTGCGCTATAGGGACTTCAGCAGTTCTGCTTTGTTCAATTTGAATTCAGTAATTACATAATGACATTGAATTCTGCCATTAATTCTTAATAGTTGGACCAAATTTAATGAACTCTGCTAAAATCATTATTTTAAATTACAAAATACACATTGTTGGAATTGTAACGACACACATCGATAACGCTCAATACCATAGTTGGTAAGCCGCTGGTAAAATTACATTAGTTATTCAACACAACATGTAACTAAACTAAAAAACGTGTGTTTGGAAGAATTGGAGATTGTTAAATATTTATTTCCTTTTTTAAAAGAATGGGTTACAATTGCAAATGGTGTAACTGTTCTATTTTGGCCTAAAACACGGAAAATTAGTTTAGACAGACAATGAACTGCACAGCGAATATAGCAGAATAGCATAGAGAAGTGACGCCAGCAGTGAATACTAATCAAATTTGGCATCGTAGCATCGTTATTTGCATAAATAAACGCTGATAGATGAAGTTAGTAGAAAAGTAACCAATTTGTCGCCGGCCGATTGACAGCCGCATTGGATAACCTCGGAGATGAATCGTCGAGCGGCAAAACGTCAATGAAAGCAGGATCCGCCAATTTCACGCCGGACAATTGGCAGTCGCATTCATTACCGTTGGTGATGAATCGTCCGTCTGTATAATTGCCGTAAGATTTGGCCTATTTGACGTAGTTAAATGACGTCATTTTTTAATCATCGATGGATGTCAATACTGCAATTAAAGTTCAATTAAGGTAAATTTTATCATGGTTTTATTGCAATAAAGACAATAATACTAACGAAAATAGCGTATTTGAACCGATTGATTGGGTTTTAATCGATTTGTGAGAGATTTTATTGACGGATGGCGATGGATTGCGATAAAAAAATTATTTTATCGCTCGGGGAAAAAACGAGCAAATTTTGATTAGGCCTAATTGCTTGTCGAGGGATTTTTCGTCGCAATATTCGATCGATCCGCATCCAATCGTTGCAATACTGGTTAAATAAATGTGGATTTCATGCGAAATTGTATCGTTTTAGTGGTAATTATATGTTTTGTAAATCGCAGGAATGGTGTAAATCGACGGGATAGAAAACAGCAGGAAAAACGTTCTATTAAAAGGCAGCCATGTCAATTTCATCGAACGATCGAACGCCGCCGTCTTTTGCTTCCTCATCGAAGACGGCTATCTTCATTTTGCGCTAATAAAAACTACAATTCTACATCTACATATGCATCTACATCCCTTCTGCATCCATCCAGGAATGAAATCAGGTATGAATTAGGCGGTACAAGGCGTTTAATATTATGGTTTTTGGTTGTAGGCCTATTTCGGAATCGTAAATATTGAATTTTGTTCCAGCTGCTTGAGATTTGGAGGGAGAATACAGTATTTATGTTGCAACTCATTATTTATTTTTGTCTACAAATTAAATAGTATCACTGTTATTTGGAATATGCTACCATTTATATTTTGATTAAATAGTTAACATGATAATAAACAATAACATGGATAATGTAGTGAAATTAAGCTTCTAATTAGCAACATTAATAACTATATCAGTGTAGTTATTTATTTTTTGTCCTGGTGAAAAATATTTATAAATATTCTGGATTATCCTGGAAATATACTCGATTTTTTTTACCCTAATTAAGGTTTTCCTAACTAAATTATTTCCTAAAAACTAGATCTGGGTTGTACACCTGTAGCGCAATACGATATTTTTAAATATATTAACAACTGAGCAGTTTAATTAAATTTTAATTTAGGAAAGCTTAGAGTAAATCATTGAACCAGCTAAACTATTTAACAAATTCGGAAATTTGCACCAATTGAAATGCAAAAATAATTGCAATTTAATTCATTAGAACCTTTAAAGGTGAACTGACAGGGCGGTAAAAGTGGACTATGACCAACCCTGCCATTGGGTAAATTGGGACTACTGGCCAATTAGTCTGTCCATGATTGGCCAGAAAGGGTACAGTTCAGAGTTCACTTACCGCCCTGTCAGTTCACCTTTAATACCTCAGTATATGCAGCACGGTTCCCAGCAGTCAGGGAAAAGTCAGGGGATTTGAACTATTTTTGTTTTTAATGTACTGTACATGTCACGTGTTTCAGCACAGGTCTGATATTTAATGTGGTCCTCCCCATAATCCTTGTGGCTCTGTCAGCCTTACAGGAAATTAACTGTAATTTAACAAGAAGCCAGTTTCTTGTAGCAGAGCTTCTCTATAATAAAATTTTTAAATTTGTATTACAAAGTTTCTTATATAGGAGGTAACAATAATAAATGTACATATACCAATACCCATTACATCTGATGTCAAGTATATGAAATTAGATAGAGTAAGTCACACCCCATAGACTCCAGCAAAACAACATCGAGTGCGCCCCAAGCGGAGAACAGTGACAACTAACGTTTTCCCTGCCTAATAATGGGATTTTGTGATATATAAAATCAGTAAACCAGCTGTGCCACCATACCAGTCAGACAGATCGATATTTTTCGATATATCGCCATATTCCGTGTATTTACAACTCAAAATAGCGATGAGAACATTCAAAAATAGATAACTTACAAACTAACTGTACAAAATAAACCAAATTTTTGGGGAACCAACTTTGGAATGTTGCCTATCAAATGCCGGATTTGTTTTTGCATTTTGTTTATCCATATTGTTTTTATAAAATTTTTCATGCAAAAAAACATTGAAATTTTCACAAAAACTTTTTACATTAAAAACACAAAATATTTAAATAAAAACGAATACCGGCAAGTGTTAGGGAATATTATGTAAAATATTCAGCAACAAACAGATATGAAAAATTCACAACCATTCATGAGAAATCTGCATTTCAATTTTAAATTGTGCCATTTTTCAGCAATTTTTATCTTAGGCTGTATTGCATTAACGAAAATTAACTTGTTGTCACTGCATGTGTCCACTTTTCATGATTTCAATGTTTTTTTTTATTATTGTAATTTTTAAAGCTACGGATATTGCTCTGACGAATTTATTCAAAATACCGTGGATTTTGCTTTCACAACACGCCGCTAATGGCAGTACAGGCAGGCGAACGTTGTTAAGCTGGAGTCTATGGGGCATGACTTACTCTATCTAATTTCATATACTCTTGGTAATATCGAGGGCAATATGCAATTGAAGAGAAGTGGAATTATTTAAAGAGAAAGGGAATGAAAAGAAAGAAAGAACTGAAATTGACGCGTTCTAATGCTGATTTCCCATTTTTTTTAGGTATTTCTCTTGCGTGTTATGAATATCATGCAGGAGGATGTTACATATTTTAAAGACTGGAACTTATGTATGTGTAGAAGAACAAGTGCATCATTTGGATCTATATACTGGTTAATAAAGCTGGCAACTGTGTGGACAGACAAATGTGAACATTTAGAAGAACTGCACTCACTTGAATCCAGCTTCTCGAGACCTCAACATTGGATGTTCTGTCAATTGTTCAGTGATCTTCTGGTTTGACAAAGAACTGAATTGTGTGCTGGACATTTGAAAAGGGAGTTTTCACAACGTGCTGCTCATATCAGAATACCATTGTTGTCCACACGTGTTCTTGTTGGACTGAGGACATTCTCCCTAAAAATCAGTTGTGTCAATACCTGATCTGCTTTACGGCGTTGGAACAACATTTGACCAGTGGTGGCATGTACTTTGCAAATGCGACTGGATTCTTTAATGGATCAATGAACTTATTGGAAAGACTGATCATGGTGTACACAAACTTTGGATTACATTGTGCTACGAGTGCATCAACCGCGAACGAGTGACGTCAAACTTCTGGATGGATGACCCACACCCAACGCTGGCAGTAACGGTAGGATTGCGTATAGCACTTGTAGCATGTGTAGTTAAGAAATTGTGTGTCCAGTGATAAATTCTTAAGGATGTGGTTTTATTCTGTAATCTGGTACTAAACAATTAACAGCCCCTTTGCCAAAATTGATACAACTTGCAAGTTAGCGATACCAAATAATACATATTATAAGCTACCGTGTCATTATACAAGTATGTATTGTATGACATTGATATGGTTATGCAATATAGCATGTTACATTATTATCATCATGTTTTTCTTAACAACCATATGATTAAGTACGTCTCGCAAAACGTAACCATGAATTGCCTCTAGGTAGACCTATAGGAATAGTAAACATACAATTGTGCTAAAGATCAAACACTTGAGAGTTTAAGAAAAATCATATTCAATGTTCTGATTCATTTATCAAAAGTCAGGGATAATGTCAAAGTCTTGTCTGGAACGGTAATACTTGACAATTCCAGCGATGGCTGCAGCAATTGGGAGGAGAACCAGGGAATACAGCTGCAAAATAAAAGTTTTTATGCCGTATGTTTTCCATTATACGTATATGGTATATATACCAGGTGCTTGTTTTAGTATTTACCGGGTCGACTTCGGCTTCAGGTTCGGGTTCAGCTTCAGGTTCGGCTTCTGCAGAGACTTGTGCCAAGGTGTTTGTTGGATATATTTCATAATAGCCTGCAATGTCCATTGTAGTGTCCATGATGGTGCAAGTGAGGTATGGTACGAGGACAGAATATGAATGGTTGGTTAGTTATAGAACCCCAAGCTGTGGCAAACTGGTTTCCACGCATGGTATTATTAACTAGAGTCCTGAACAAGAGTAAAATTAAGAGTGGTATGACTACTAAAATTGTGATGTTATTGCGATGCCGATTGGCTGCAGGATTTTCCTCATAGAGAAAAGCAGAGTTACTTTGTTAGTATTCATAATTTTCTTGAGTAGTATAGGAGGATCACTGAGCGCCGGAAGTGACGTCATACCACAAGCAGGTGGGCATGGTCAATTTTTGCCCTTCTGTGATTGGTTTAATTCCCGGTATGTTACATCACCAGACGTTGGAGGTGCCGGTTAGCTTCAGACAGTTACTGAATTCAACCAATAACAGAAGTGCAAAATTTGACCACGCCCACCTGCTTGTGGTATGACGTCACTTCCGGCGCTCAATGACCCTTCTATACTACTCTCCTGTATTGAACAATTTTGTGGATGCAATTGAAAAATGTTTAACTGGATTTCATGATTACTCTGGTACAAGACTTTAGTTTGTATATACTAGATTGTTAGTACCTTGATAGAAAGGAGGAATGACACATATTCCAGGCAATTCCTGTGAGCATTCTTTAGTCCCTGCTATGATTGATATTGACATTGCCCTGTCATCTTGTCCCCTGTAACAATCAAAATGAGTTATTATGTTATCGACGACCATTCTAACTGTGATGTACCCGTCATCAGGCAGGTCGTCATCATAAGTCCAAAAGGGTGTTGAGGAGTTTAAGACACTTGCAATTCCACTGGAGTTAACACATTGAATGCCACTATTGAATGAAGCCAAGTATCCACCATTTTGAAAACAGTAATAATACGCTGTGTGCCACGGCACGTTTCGATATATTGGTAGAATGCAGTTTACGGATTTGTCATCTGCTTTTTGAAATCCACTACTGTAACAGTACATATCTGCAGTGGATACATTTACACAGTTGTATTTCCAATTACATAAAGAAGAAATACTTACCGTCAACCGGGGTGACTTTGCCCACTTTTCATTTTAAAAGCTGTGCCACGGCCTTAAAAAAAAATCGTAAAATTTTGTTTGAAGTGCCAAAAGATGAGTCTTAACTTTGTCTATCTACTGGAAGTAAAAAAAG
>JAQFZQ010002666.1:0-13007 GCA_034696005.1 Glomeris marginata | reverse complement strand
TAATGCCAAGCATATCACTGATGGACAGGTACTTGAAGTTGGTTGTAAAGACTCTGATAAGTTTAAGTGGAAGTGTATGTTAAGTTGATTTCGTTGTTTCATAGGGGGTAGTGAGTGGTGTGCTGTTGGTGACGCCAAATGCCGTTATGTTCGATCCGAGCGTGATTGACATCCTAGTCAAGGAACACGGTGCAGATAAGTACGGGGTCATCGCACCGATGGATTACGTGGTTAACGCCGCGCTGTACAAAGATATCGCGCACATGCGAGTCAAGCATGCACCACGGTTAGTGTCCTCGTTTCTCATTTTCCATCTAAACCTGTCACACGCTTACTAAATGTGACACGTTACTGCCTCTGAGGTGGTAGTCATTAGGATTAAGTAAATACCCTAATTAGCGAGAAAGCTCGACTTCTTGTGTTGTTTTAGTTTGACACACGTAAAACGCTCATAGACTGTGTTCATCATTGCAGAAATAATGAACCTCAGCCGGAAGTGTACCACGTCCAAAGCTGCCCGCTTTACAAAGCCATTCCCGGAGAAGAGTCATCGACCGATCCAGAAAACCCTCTCGCGGACGCAGCGGTCCACCAACCGAGCCGCAGCGAATCGCAGCAGGCCGAGTCCGGAAGCGTATCGGACAAAGCTGACCTGGAACTGTCAGAAGACGGCGAGACTTCGAGTATCTGTTCCTGTTCTGTCGGCAACAAAGGAAGCAACGTGGAGTCCCCCGAGGAACATTCGAGCGCGTCGGAAGTGTTCACGACATCCGCTACGCCAGCCACTATCCTGTCCGATCTTGAAAACGGTGAGAAAACTCCCGAAGTTGATGTCCAGAAGATTGACCTTACCGATGGCCCGAAGGAGTCGGAGGACACTGGCACAAGTGTTCACGGTATGGATGATGGATTTGGAGAGAATGAGAAAGTTGGCAGTCAGAACGGTAGAGTGACATCCTTGGAAGGAAATTTCGTGGAATCTAAGATTAGCAATAGACCGTGCGTGCTACCTTTCCTGGAAGCCCTTGCGGCGGAAGATGTCCTCATCGAGGCGGAACCCACGACGCGTAAGCATTCGATTCCCGAAGCCCAACTAAGTCAAGAAAGCGCTCGGCTTAAAGTCCTAAAAAGGTTATCGTACCCTTTGTCTTGGATGGAGTCCTTTGGAGGAGGAAGTACGGACAAGGAGTCGCTGTCGGTGCCGGCGGTTGACCCGAGCGTGGGGTCGAGTCCGGAAAGGCCGGACACTGCGCTGACCACCTTGTCGAAAATCTTGACGAGTGCGTCTCCGAGGAACCTGGTTGATTTCTCCAGTGGGCTGTTCACGAGAAGCACGGATGATGTTGGCAAGATTCAGGATTTGACCGATGGCGCGTTGAAAAGCCAGAACTTTGAAGAGAGTGGCGCGCTTCAAGAATTGGCGAAAGCGAATCGCAAGCATTTGTCGAAGTTGGGCCGAAGGGGTTCCACGCCCGAAGGAGGGTTTACGGAAGCCCTCAACCCTATTTTGAGTAGGCACTGGAGGTCGTCGGAAGAAGGGAAGGCGCATCAAGGCGTAAAAGACAACGCGCTAAGGGTGGAGTTCAAGAGCGAAGTCACGTTCGAGGATAAGAAGAGCTTGTTTGTCTCCATGGATAGTAAGTATAAAAGGATTTTAATATTTGTAATTGAGCTTCGTTTGTATTAACTATTGGTGCAGTTGCGTACTATGATGTACGCGCATAGTAAGTATTTTTTAGTGAGATGTGTTTTGTTACAAAACATCTAAAGATTTTGAGCACTGATTTTACTTAATTGAAAGATACCAACGCCAATTTTGTGTAATATTTTATTCGCACAGTAATTTGATACAGAAGTTAGATGTTGAAATGGGACAGGGTTATGCATGATGCGTGCAAGACTAATATTTTTTCGTTGTTGACAGTCTTTTTGTGGATTGGATCCAAGGGTCTTTTTTCCCATGTGTCTTGACCATTTATATTAACTTTGCGTTCTCCTTGACAGTTGCAAGTTGAGAAAACTAGATTTGGGAATGTTGTACTAATGTGAAGTCCTTGTTTTCCGCATTGCAGCCTTAGGTTCGAACTTCGAAGAATTCGGTCAGTATCTTTGTGCGGTCATTGTCAACTTGTGACTCTTTTTTTCTGCATATCATTTTTGATTTTGTTTCAAGTGCCAAAGGTGGATCAAAAAAGGATTGAACTAATGAAAAATTGCGCAAACTGGATTTAAGCCGTTTTAAATTGCATTTTAATAATGCTGCTGATAATATTTCCGAATTTATAAATGTGACAAGCATATGTTTAAAATGAAGATAAATTATTGCACAGTTGCTAAATGTTGGTTTCATATATTATTTGCAACTTTTTGGTCATAAAAATGCTTAAAAGTGCTATTTTACAAACCAAAGGGTTATTTCTAAAAAGGGTTATTACGCTATTTGGCACACTTTTTGTTTTTTAACCTCATTTTTTCACTACAAACATCACTTAAACCTTCACATTTTTTAGTGATTTGAATGGTTGCTTTTATAATACACGTAGTAAATACCTTTATTTAGTGAATGACTGTTAGTTTTTTTTTTAATTTAACCTTTGTTCGTAGTGGCATTAACATTTTTGTTTTCCCTTGTTTTTGTTTTTTAGTTGGATTCACAAGTTACCCATCTTCTTTTCAATATACATGATCGTTTTGAATGCCAATAAAATGATTAGCAGTCACGCTACAGTATATGCGATTATTTTCAGAACTGATTCCTCGGCCCGCGAAAGCCAGCGAAGACTCTCCGCTCTACCTGTGTCTTCGCATGGGCAAACCGCTGGGCAAGAACCTTCCGAAATGCACAGCTGTCATGTCGTACGGCAGGCAGAGGATCAAGAGGGAATATTGGTTCAGCATTCCCCGAGATAGGTACAGATAATCTCACATTGGTCGTACGCTTTATACGCAGCCTTTCACATGTGGGTTTAGGCGTTGTCACTTATCGGATGAGCGACTAAAAGGATTACTTGGTCTGTGTACTTTTGGTGTACGCGATCAATAAGCGCAAGACCCCAGATTACTCTGCGTCCTCATGTTTGTTTCCTTTTTTCAAACTTGGACCAACCTTATATAATCCATCACCCTGTTCCTATTGCAAAAGCTTAATGATTTAAGTGTCAACACGGTGCGAGTTCCGTATACGGTAAACTCGGAATATTGATGATCGGTTCTACGCTGTTAACAAACAAATTCAGTGAGATATATTTCATTGCTATAATGGCATCTGGTGTGCAAATGATATTACATTTCCTGATGGAGCTTAATGTGGTTTTAAATTAGACGGAGACTAAGTTGTAAAGCTTTCCTTTTTTGTGCAAACCAATTTAATTATTTCATGTAACGTGTTACAGCTGAAGCAGTCATTGATTGTTGTCATTGCAATAGTTAAACTAGGTGTAATTAATTTAAACGAAAACTGATTTTGTTTTTATCCAGTGAAGCAACATCATATATCCAATTTCAGTGTATAAAAAGTGAATAATTAGGCTTAATGGACAGACACCCTATATATTTGAAATATTTGTGTAATTTCCGTCAGGATTTGATGTTAATTTGTGTTGTTGAATATTTATTTGCCAGGGTCGATGGCCTGTACAACTTTTTCCAACAATGGGCTCCCGGCGTGTACGGAGACATAAATCTGGAGGAGCTGAAATGCAAAGGATACGAGTTGATAAGCTCGGACGAGGATCTAAGCGACGTGGAAGATGCTGCCAACACGGACAAAGAGAGAAATAAAGATGGCCGCAAGAGCAAATCCAGTACCGGTTCAAACAACGGCAACTCGGTGTCCGGTGATAAAGCGGGCACCGATTACCCAGCTGATTGGGAGGTAAGCATTTTGAGGCCAGCTCCAACTTTCGGGGTTCACACACAAAGCTCAATATCTTCTTGCACGACATCGATTTTGTCATCTTTGGGGTATGCTTCTTTACTACTAATGCTGGCATCATCTTGGGACATTCAACTGAGCTTTTTGATCGATGAGCTTTTCTCTTCTTGGTCTTTTTATGCCTCGGCAAGTTTGATATCTCTCCGTGGAATCCTTGGCTGATGGAGCTTATTAATTTTCACCTTCCAATCACTCTCTCTCTCTCTCTCTTTATGCCTGTATTTTGCCCCATGTAGATTTCTTTCTCTGTTGGTATCTCAATCAGTCCAATGTTTTTTGTGGGGCTGAACACCGGTCACGTGATTCCGAGTGATCGTGCATTGCGTGTTTATCTACTTGCTTTTTCCACCTTCTGATTCTTCTGAAAACAACTCTTCATGATTACATACCTATTTACATACTGACTAATCAAAGTTCACTCTTCATTCCATTTGGACATTGCACGGAGATCTTGTCATTTTATCTTCGAGAGATGTTTTCCATCTTCTGTTCTCCTCCATAACATTCTCATTGTGAGGGTTGAGTATAAAATGCAGTGGCGAAAGGAAGATTGTGGATACGTTTTTGCCATTTTACGCCGTGTTATTTTCCAGCTATATAGTAAATAATAAGGGTGAGGATTGAGGTTCATTGCCATGTATTAGGAGAATACTGAGAACTTTGTAATAATGTGTATGTTGATGTCCCACGGTGTAGTGAGGCTTCGAGGTGTTGTATTCCAGGCAACAGGTACAAATGGGTGACTTTGTCAGTATTGCAGTTGAAATGATTAAATTGTGCATATTGTTTATTATATTATTTGTAATGCGTACAAGTGAAAATGTAAATTTGTTTTTCTTTATCATCAATTACAATGATTTTTATACACATGTTTTACTTGTATGTTATTAAATATTCATATAAGACAACCACAACGTTGAATAGCTTAATCTGCAACAAATTGAAGGGTTAAGATTTATGGTATTGTTCATTCTTAAAAACTACATCACCCATTTGTATTTGCGGCAAAAAGTTTTCTCTAACACTTGCATGTGTCAAAACGATGCATTTTTTTAAATTCAAACTGTATATATACTATTCTTTAAATATTAATTTGCTAAAAAACAATTGTAATGTTATTTTAAAACTGTTACCAACTGTATAGTGTGTAGAATTAATGTGAATCTCAGTGTTGTCGTATCTAAAACATTTATTTTTTTTATTTTTACATTTTATCTTTAAAACATCCTTTTGGCACAATGAGGTTTAAATTGTTAGTGGTTAGATTAGATTTGTGTAGTAGTATGTTGATGTTGTAGCGAGTCTAACAGTAACTTCTAGTAGAATATTGTAGTACCTAGTGGTGTTTCTCAGATAGATGTGGTAGTTAATGTGTAGATAATTGTGTATTACAAATGAGGTGTGCCTATACAATAAACCAACTTTTAGCTTAATTTGCGAGTGAATTTTTAACATTTGAAGATTATGAAATTTTGTGTGAATGGGTTAGCGTGATATAGCACATTGATGAAAGATGAAAGTAAGTCAATGGAGTTTATTATACGGTGGATGCATACATTGGAATAGTTAAAGTAAATTGATTATAGTTACAGGACAAAGTATTGTAAAATTATCCAGGTAAAACCTAGTAAGAAGCTTGCGGTGCGTGTCGAATGGCGAGTGCCTTAGAGCATATAGAGGCAGTTGGCGTATAATAGGCACACCTCATATGTGTGAAGATAGTATGGAGAAAATTGTTGTGTTGATGAAATTTCCATGGCATGAATCCAAACGAATAGATAATCAAAGCGCCATACATGAAGCTGATCGGCCGGCTTCGGAGAGACACTCAGTCGGCCGACTCAGAGGTGCGATACCACCGCCAAAGGAGCCATTCATTTCCCTTCTTCCGCACCACACTCCCAACAATAGTATTTTGGTTTTTATTTATTTTCATTTCCATTTCCTGTTTAATTGCGTTACATTTGTTTCCTATTCTAGAACTGTCTGTCGGCAAGTTCTTCAGTTCAATCTTTTTTTGTGGGTTTCGCTTACTGTCTGTAAAATGATAAACTGTTTTAAGATATATGTTACTAGATGGTAAAAGAAAAGAAATGCCAGATCTCCAGAACTGTTATAATATGGTGATTTGGAGAATTTAATTTGGAATGTCTTCCTTTGTTTTTGTTTTATAATTGGTACATAATCTATTAATTTTCCCATTTTCCCAACAGTTTTCAAACAGTTTTCATGATCATTGTGTCTCTTTAAATAGTTTCACTCATATGGTAACACTGTTTAAGAACATGTAGAGCTTGATGCATGTTTTTGTGTTGCTCCACTTCCATGTCTGCTGCTTGCATTTTCACCTTAATCCTCTTTTTTGTTGTTAATTGTTAAAGAAATGGCTTTGTTCCTTCTTGAATGTGGACACAAATGAAAACACGAACGGTTTTGCATTTAGGTTGTTTCAATAAGTGATGCTCCAGATATTGAGCCATGTAGTTTGGATATGGAGCTTCCTTTACCAGAACTCATAGGAGACACTGAAATTCTTGATGTGGAGCACAGGAGAATGGTGAGTAGGCTTAATCCAATTCATTTGGGATTTTATATCCGATTATAGGTTAAATATGCATTTTTTGATTGCAGCTTTCGAAGAGACTTCCTGCCAGAGCCGAAGGCTACTCGTGGAACCTCATCTTCAGCACTTCGCAGCACGGCTTCAGTCTGCAGACTATGTACCGCAAAATGGCGCAGTACGACACTCCGGTGCTCATGGTCGTTCAGGACACTGAAAACAATGTAATCTCTAGTTGGAAATTACACAAGATGATAATGGTTACAACTCTAGTATTTGAATTGATGTGCCAATTTTTATTTTAGGTTTTCGGTGCTCTTACTTCGTGCACGGTCAAAGCCAGTGATCATTTTTACGGCACCGGAGAATCGTTCCTGTTTACATTCTGCCCGGAATTTAAGGTAATTTTTTTGTTTTACCTGAAAATGGAGTTTTATTTACTATGAATGCATTCGTAGAGAAGCAGAAGTAGTGCCAGATCTCCGGTGATCTGATTAAATTTTATGCATGTTTTTTGTGATGATAACAATGCGGAAAGATGAAGATGAGCGGAAATGGAGGCAAAAAAGAAATTGGCGTTAAATAACTAAGGGGATTGCCATTATGTAAAATAGCAGAAGTGACAGAGTTCCAAGTAATTATTTTGCAAAGTGGCATATTTTGTGTTCGTGGTATAGGAAATGTCAATTTTTTATCTTCTTCTTTGAATCATTTATATATTCCAATGTATACAGTCGTTAGCGAAGAAAGGTTAACCGACAATAACCCAGCCAACCGTACAATAGTTACAATTATGATAGCAAAATGTTAGATGCAATCGGTTTTTACCCAGAATTGGTTCTGCATCGTGTATTTGTGTCGCGCAATTGAACACTTAATGAAAAGGAAAGTGTTTGAAGTATGTTACAAATTGGTATTGGCATGATTGCGAAGACAAATTGACAGCAAATTATGAAGTTGACATGTGTTTGATATACTATAATTAAATGAAATGTAATTGCGTTATTTAGCTATATACGAATTTCGCTGTATAAAATGTACGGCTCAATGTATAATGGTGCAAAAACTGATTTTGTGCCGTTTCTTTGCAGCACTTCACCTGGACGGGAGAAAATGTTTACTTCATAAAAGGAAATCCAGAAAGTCTCGCCATTGGAGCTGGAGAGTAAGCTAAATAGCATGTATTTTTGTTATACAGATGTGGAATATAGATTTTGTTCCTAGGGTTTTTATTCCATTAAGCTGATTTGAATTTGTAAACAAAAATGGGGAACCATTTGCTTGCTTTCTTTGCAGTGGTTTATTCGGTCTTTGGCTCGACGGTGACTTGTACCATGGCCGCTCGCATCCTTGCAAGACTTACAACAACGACACTCTGTCCTTGAGGGAAGACTTCTTCGTGAAGACCCTTGAAGCATGGGGTTTTGTGGAGTTTGGAACGGAAATTACAATCCCGGTAAAGATTAACACAGTAGCTAGGAGCGGATTGCTATGACATGACACGTAACGCGATACGTGTCGCAATTTCATTTTCAGTACGGGCCGAGCCAAATTGGGCTCATTCAGGCCGTTCTCCAAGATGAAGTCTGACTCTTGACTTTAAACGAGGGATAAATTAAAAATGCGTAACATTTGACGTTTGAAGCATCATCCTAACGTACGTTGCTGCGGGTGATCGTTGCTACTCGCTGCGTATAGAGATCTTCAAAGCCCATTTCTTGAAGATTTGCAGCTTTAATGCAAGGCTGTGTGCACAAACCAATCCAGGATTTGTGTGATTTCATCAACACATACGAGAGATTGTTGTTTGGGTAGATTGTGAGCAAAAAGAAGTCTATGAATAATTGTGATGTTGCCCCCCGTGCACGTGTGGTGTACGTGAAACACTGAATTTCTTTCTTGACAAATTACGCGTATGTTAATTACATAGTTGCCATTGAAGCACTAGTTAAAGAACATTGCTTGACAGCAACAACACAAGTACATAGATTTGGTGATAATATGCATATAACTGTATTATTGTAGCTAGCGCGTGTATATAGGTAAATATGTGTTGCAGTTCGGGGAAGACAAGTTACACTTGTAATCATGGTGTGCAGTATGCATATGCATTATTTGTTGTACAGAAAAAACGATGTGTAAATACAGAGTAAGATAATGTGATAGGAAGATTGTAAGAAAGATTTTTCAGTTGTTGATTGGGGTTATTTGTCAAATAGGCCTATATCTAAATGCGGGTGGTGAAAATTATGGTTTTCTTGTTTTGTTTTTTTAACGAACGAATTAAGCAGGTGGAATTTAATTGAAGAAACTATTTTAACAAGTTCCTTGTATAATGTTAAATGAGCCAAGCTGTTTTATTTATTCCTGGTTTGTTTTTTGTTTGCGGCTGACCGAGATTTTCCTCAAATGTAATCATTCCAGTATACAATGGCAATTTTGGGAAATTTAATGGAAGATTGGAGTACTATAAGGGAATTGTAACCTTAAAAGAAAGGTCACATATGTATTTTACCAGTTTGTATTTGTAAATTATGCTAGAAAAAGGATGGTAAATGTGATATTGTTGGATATTAATTGCCTTGGTTGGTAAGTAGCGGAATGTGCAAACTTGAACAACAATTTATTGCATATGTTGTGAAAAATTTGAATATAATCCGTATTAGAACAGAGGTGACCTTGGTCACAAAATGTATTTCCATATTTCCAGACAGTGGAATTAAAAGGATTTGTCACCGAGGAAAAAAAAAATTTGCATATTTAATTAGATTGTGTTTTGGACCTTGGGTGGTCATGTGACCAAAAACTTGTTCATTGCGAAAACAGATGCTGGCTGGTTGTCAGCTCAACTATTGTCTGTCTCTATGAGGTGTGCAGTTTAGTTTTATCTGAGAAAATACAGACAAATGTCTGCTACAGAAACAAATAGCTGCATTTACAAGAAGGTTAAAAATGGATGGACAGCGAGACAAGTTAAAGTTGTTCTGTTGTTGGGTTTGGCTAATTTTGCCAGCGCACTTTGCTTCTCGGTCCTCACTCCATTTTTTCCAACTCTAGTAAGTACAATATTAAACACGCATAGTGTAGATGTATTTATTGAAGCTCAATTTTGCCTTTTTTTGGAAATTGTGTATAGCAAGCGAGCAAAAGGGTTGCGTCACAGACTGAAGTTGGTTTAATATTAGGGGTTTTTGAATTGGCTGGAATGTTAACTGCTCCGTTCTTTGGAAAACAGGTAAATAAATTCTTGAATAAATGTTCTACTGAACTGCACCTAAATAAGAGAAATTACATGGTTATTTATTTGATCATAAGCTGACAAGAGTTGGAGCTAAATTCATGCTGGTCTCGGGTACCGGAACACTTGGAGCTGCTTGTGTGGTGTTTGGGTATGATGAAATTATGATGCAGGCAAAATTAGCTAAATATTAGATCACATTTAATATATTTAATAGGAGATAGTTGCTAATTTTAATACTGAAATATTTGTGTTTTGTTTTGTTTTTTTGAATTGTAATTGTGGTTGATTCATTCATTATAAATGTAAGGTGCAATTTGTATGGGTTGTATGTGCAGTGTTTTTCTAGGTTAATAATCGTATTAAATGTTTAGGTGGGTTGTGTATGCCAACAAAGGGATTGAGTTCTTTGTATTGTGCATGATTGTACGGTCCTTCGAGGGCATAGCGAGTTCGGCACTGTGTACAGCATCATTCGCAATTTTAGCTGCCGAATTTCCTGGCAAAGTATCTACAGTTGTTGTTAGTAAACCTTGTATATATTTGTTATGCATTGATATATGAAAGTTTAATGTTTCATTTCTTGTGTTCTGAATTGAGGGTGCTATGGAAACATGTTCGGGGCTCGGGTACATTGCGGGGCCACCGTTAGGTGGATTACTATTCATGGTAAATGTTAATTAATTTGGTATATATCATATAATTAATGCATTGTGATTAATAGAGTTGAAAATTTTCAGGCTGGAGGTTTTGAAATGCCATTTATCATTGTTGGATGTATTACGGCGTTACTCGCATTGATCTGTTATTTCTGCATGCCCATTGAACCAGAAGATGGTACGTTTCGATTCTTGCCTGTATTGTATTAATATCAGCTGTGTATTAAGGCATTCCATTGTTTTACGTATTTTAGATGCCCTTACTATAACCAGGAGTTACTGGAAGCTGATGACATTACCGGAGATTTTAATTCCTACCGTGACAATGGTCCTCGCTACGGCTTCGTTATCATTTATTGATCTAACCCTAAGTGAACATTTGGAACAGGTCCCAATATTTTAGTATTCAATGTTTTGCATGTATATATTTATGGAATACTATTGTAATAATTAATGTTCCTTTAAAATATATAGTTGAACTTGTCGCCAATGATGGTCGTAGTGACATTTCTTATTAGCACTTCTGGTTATGCGTTTATTGCACCTCTATGGGGAATGCTTGTTGATGGAAAGGTATATTAAATGGACCTACATATGCATTTGAACATATACAACAAATAATTCTCATTGCAGCATTGCGCAAAATCCGTCATGATGTATGGCAGCATAATATGTGCAATTTCCTTCTTCATTGTTGGACCTTCACCTCTGCTGTCAGTTGGCCCGTAAGTATAGCAAATATTTCTGTATATTTTCAATGGACTATGTAAAATTAATAGTATTTATGTAACATGCAGATCAACTGTTCTGGTTACGATCGCATTGGCCATGCTCGGAATGGGAATCAGCGCGCAGATAATCCCACCGTATGAAGATGCTCTTAATTTAGCAATGTAATTGTGCATAAAATACTATAACGGCTTAATACTGTTTACGCAGTGTATTTGATGTAAATTTGTGTTCTGATTGCAGACAAAATGGCTACCCGACTAATCTGGATACGTTCGGCTTGATTTCGGGGCTCACGAATGCGGCTTACTCCATGGGGTAAGTTTTCATTAAAGTCATCTTTTTAGAGTTAGAAATTGGATTAAGGTTTGTAATAAGGGGTATTTTAGATCCTTTCTGGGATCAGTTGTTGGTGGATTGGCAATGGATGATATGAAATTTTACTGGTCTACGACATACTTGAGTTTTGCTCACGCGTTGCTTGTAAGTGATATACATGGCCATATATAGTATATTGAAATGTATTTGAAAATGCAATTATTTCCTTGCAGAGTGTTGCATTGGCATCGTATATAATTGTGAGGAGGTATTTGGCAAAGTGTAAAAGTACGAGTTACAGCATACTTTGATTTTATAGTGTTATATTCCTAAATATTGTTCATGTGTTAATTTATATTGGCGTACAAAATGGTAATTGGAAGGCGAATATTTTAAAATGGGCTTCTAATATTTATTGCAATAGCAGAACATGTAACAATGTATGTAATACGTTTTCATAGATGAAATAGGAAATTAAAGTACCTTTCCATAGGTGCATTGTTTGAACACGTACTGTGTGAGAATGATCGATTGACATATGTTTCAAATTGCATTGTTAAATTCTGCAAAAACATGTTTACTTGATATATTCCAACATTTATTTCTTTCAATGTTCCACCTTGGTTACACATTAGAAATCATACCATGAGTGCAAGTAGTACATATAGCTAGTAATTATGAAAGCATGCCATAATGATAAGGTGGTTTGGTGTTTCCACAAGGAATGTCTTTTTCTCCAGTACCTGAATTTGAAAATGATTCAAATGAAATTAATACATATAAGCAAGAGATATACAAGTATATATTGGAATTATAATAAGTATATGCTGTACTGTACCTATTGCACTAACAACAGCATTTGTGTTGCCGTACGAAATGCAGAATATGCATTGGTTGCGACCATACACGTATTCTCCATTCAGAACAGCACAAATAGGGTGATCAGGACGTCCTGAACATTTTATCGTGGGTCCCATATTGTAAGTTGACAAACAACCTTCGTCAGTATTCACTATTTGATTCACTTCCAAACCCGAGCAAATCATTAGAAGTGCTAGCATGAAAAATGCCTGTAAATGGAGTGAGTTATAATGTATTATACCTCTTGATTATACATATTTTTGTATGGAATATAGAGCATATAAAATGAATATTAGTGTTTTTCGTACCACAACAGCTGTGAAAGTTGTATGTGCCATGTCAGATGAGGTTGTGATGGGAAATGCTTGGATTAAACTTTTGAGGTGCTGGGTGACAACAAGTTGTGTATATTGATAAGCCAACAAACGTGTTTTCCATTACACACACATGATGTTGGTTCTAAATGTATGACATCATTGCCAAACAGTTTCCGAGAAACATGGTTCAGCAGCCTTGGAAGTTACTTTCTTTTATAGTTTTGTGTTTTGTCTGCATTTGGCTAAAAGCAATTTGCAGACGTCATTGAAATAATGTGGGGCTCCAATATGGATAATGTGTGCTGCAGTGAAGTAATGGCTGCGTTCAAAAACTACCCCTGGTGTGAGCACCAAGCACTGTGCCTGTTCAAAAATTCAGACAGAGCACTCG